>JAFIRS010000616.1:0-55000 GCA_018342105.1 Gonioctena quinquepunctata
TTTTGCCTGGATTTTCCCAACGCATTACTATAGCGGGTTTTGAGAAAATTGGCAAATCCTAAATTTTTAAGATATGTACCCTTCACGGACGAGGCAAACTTCTCCCAAAATCGATCGAAAAACCATGTTTGGGCTCTGGAAAATCCGCACGCAGTTAGTAAAAGATATTATCATATCAATTTTCTGTAAATGTATGGGCGGCAATAATCGTAATTACGTAGGTCCTGTCTTTCTTCCGTTCCGACTGAATGGCGCAACACAAAGATTTTTTAAAAAATGAATTGCCGGGACTATTTTAGAATGTACCATTGGAAATTGATCCGCATGGGTTTATGCATGATGGGGCTCCCCCCCTTTTTAGCGTTGTAGTCGGGGAATCTTAACTCTCTATCCAAATCGATGGATCGGGGTATGAAGGAACCAAAAGGGCGTGGGCCCCAAGGTCCCCAGATCTAAACCCGCTAGTTTTCATTTTGGGGACATTTGGGGTATATTATAAAACTCCGTAGCGATCTGAAAACCGAATAGTAGACGCATTTGAAACAATAAGAAACCCCAAAAATTTTTTTTGAGGGGGTACGAGATTCAATGACTAGAAGACTGAATGCCTGTATCTTCGCTGAAAGGGGACACTTTGAAAATTTATTTGAATACAATTTAGTTTCCTTTATTTTTTTTTTTATTCTAATATTCAAAATTTCTTGAAATAAAAATTTTTCCCCCAATTTTTTTTCAAAAAATACGATTTTCCCCCTGATACAAAAAAAAACTTTTCAAAACAAAAAATAAATAGAATGGTGGCGCCCCAAAAAACCCAAAACTACTTATTTAAAACGTCTTTTTTCGCTTTTTTGTGAAAAATGCAAAAAAAGGGATAACTTCAACACGCATCATTATCAAAAATGACTTGAAATTTTCGTCCAAATATTGAAAACGGTTGTTAAAGCGACTTGTAATAGCGGAGCTTTTCTGGGGATATGATAGAGGAATTGATTTTTACGTGTGCTAGAAGTACGCAAAAAGTTATGGATTTTAAAAAACAAAGACGTGTAGGGGGGCCCCTACATAAGAGCAATAATAACAGCGGTTTCGAATTCGACCCCTCAAAAACCTCTCAATACCAATTTTCGTTTAATTAAGGTCAGTACGAAGTTTTTTAAAAAAAAACCAAACTCAAAAAAAAAAATTCAACCCCCTGATTTAAAACGGCTTTTCCCGGGACATATGTTTATTTGGACAATTCATATTAAAAATTTTGTGAGGAATCACCCCCTGAAATTTGACAAAGTATTTTTGAATCACCCTGTATAGGTGTTATAATTTTAGAGAGCTGGAATCGTTCAAATTATGTACCTCGCCAATCGTTAAGGATATTATGCAAATAATTAAAGCACCTAAAAAAACAAACAAACTATATTAATAATATATATTAATAAAAGAAATTACTTTGTACAAACAACAAACACCTGTAGGGTGTAACATTAAAATATATACAACTACGGCCTTCCATAGTACGAATACATTTAAAAATGGAATACAACATGGATATTCATTTTTTTTTGGGAGTATTTGGATTATTTTTCTGTAAAGGATCTGAATTTTCAAGAATCCACCAATCAAAAAAATGACAAAATTTTTTTTTATAAAATAGTATTTTAAAATATAAGTGGAAAAAAGGGTTAAAAAAAAGGGGTTTTTTTCGGCGGGGCCCGGGAGTGTGAAATCAAGTTTTTGACCAGCCCCAAATCTTACGTTTTTTTTAGTCCTTTGAAACATATACGGGTATTATTTAAAAAAAAAGAAATAAAACTTAAAAAGCAAAAGGTTAATTCGTGATGGCCTTTTTCGTTTCATGGAAAGAGAAAAAAATTCATTTGAATTTGTTTTAAAGAAAAGTCCCCAGTCAAAATGAATGATTCTAATATGATTTTTTTAAAGTGAGAAAATCGGATTAAACCAAAAACCCGTGATAATATAAAAAAATAGAAAAACTCAAAAGGGGGAGCAATTAAAAAAGAATTGTTGTAAATTTTTTTGCGTTTAAATTCCTTAAAAATAAAAAATTTTCATTTGATTACGTTTCTTTTTTTGTTTCATACCTTTTAAAACCCTTTTTTTTAAACGACCCCCGGGGTGCAAATGGAAAAAGGGACCAAAAAAAAAATTTTTTTTTTTTTCCTTTCCCCTTTAAACCCCCTTTTAAAGCTTTAAAAAAAACGCGTTTAAATAACCATTTTAAAAACAAACAAAAAAATCTAAATGACAAATTTTTTTTTATTAAACTGACAAATAACGTCGAAAAACAACAATTTTAATTTTTTTTCCATTTTTTAATATTCTTTATATATATCACTGGATTTTGGGTTTTCCCCTTTTCACAAAATCGATATTGAATCATTATTTTAAACCCGTCTTGGTAACAAAACAAAAATTTTCATTTCCAAAAAACTACTTAACCTTTTTTAAGTTTAATTTTTTTTTAAAAAATACCGGTATTGTTTCAAAGCAATAAAACGAAATTCGTGGATAATGGTCTTAAAAAAATTTTCCTTTTTTTGCACTTTGGCTGGCCGTCGGCTTTCCTCCCCTTTACTAAATACTAATTTTTAAACCCCTTTAAAAAGAGTTCAGTTTCTTTTTCAACCCACTGTATAAAAAAAAAATTTTATTAATTTTAAAAATCTAAAATAACATAAGCTAACTATGTTTATTGTACTGTACTTTCCAAACAAAAGGGAAGATAGGGGTTTTTTTATGTCATCCAAAATATCTGGAACTACTAAATACCTAATTTTTCAAAAATGAAAAAAAATTCTTAAAACAATTATCCTTTAAACATATGACTAATTAAAGTCATCTTTAAACTTTTACATGCACTGGGATAATATATTGGGTATTGGAAGAAAATATAAAACTTGGTAATAATAGTAAATATGGTTCATACTAATAACCTTGTAAAACTATTCGGATTTCAAAGTAATGAATTCTGATTTCTAATCGTGTCATTTCTATTACAACTATAGAAAAATCAAAAATCAAAGTTACTTTACTTTTGGTAAAAACCTAAAATGGCCAGTCTCGAATATATGAATAGTTTGTTCATTGATATTTGCAATTCAGTAGAACTTACGTCGAAACTTTAATATGCCATTTAAACGAGTAACATTTGACAATCAACCTGATATGCCAACTTGAAACAGAATATACAGGGTGTAACATAAGTACGTTAAAATATTCAAGTGACAATTTTAAGAAAAAAAGTCTATTGTGTCCGGAAATGCTTCGTTTCGGAGATACAGGGTCTTAAAATTGAATTTTTTTGTTCGCTTTTTAAAAATAACTTCTGCAAAAAATAAGTTATTCTCACGAAATTTGGTACCCGGGGTTTTTTTGACGTGGGAAATCATAATTTCGTATTAATTTTCATGTAACATCTAGAGGGCGCTGCGTACGCTGTCATTATTCATTTCAAATTGCTCCAACATTTTTGACAGTGAATTTTTGGTGTTTTTCATGTAAAAACCTTATTCCACACCTTTTCCAAGTAAAAAAGGTATACTTCCTCAACAACGCTGGAGGTGATCGTTTTCGAGATATTTACAATTTTCTATATCGATGCATGTTACTTAGCTCCTAGGGCGCTAAGTGAAGTTGCTGAGAACATTACAAAAACTAAGTATGTGGTAGGTCTCGTCAAAATAAACTACTTTTTTACTATGAAATGTTTATCGTAACATGATTTGTTTTCGAAATACAGATTGTTGAAATTTTTCAAAACATGGTTGGTTTTTGTCATAACTTTTTTGCAATTTTAGTTATTTTCATCAAACTTTAAACACAGACTCCTTTCCAAACTGAGCATTATCAAACTGCTTAATCAATCCAAATTAAAAAAAATCGTCAGGTTTAATTATTCAATTAGAAAGTGCTACATTTCGGAGTTTGTAAAAAAACAATTCGGAGAAGTACCATGTTATTTATTAGGCAATCAAACATATAAAAATTTAACGGAACAACTATTACACCAACTGTTCAAAGTGACGACCCCCAACAGCATATACAAGCTTCTGCTCTCCTCATCAAAGAATTCCGCACCCGTTGAAAAATGCCGGGAGTGTTTCTTATCGTTTTGCAGCAAGCTATGATGCGATCCCTTAACATGTCCTTGTTTTCAATGGGGCTAGCATAAACTAGTGATTTTGGGTGTCCCCAAAAGCAAAAATCGACGGGATTGAGGTCCGAGACCTCGGGGGCCAATGCTGAGTCTCTTCCTATCCATCGTTGGGGATATGCTACGTCCAAGAAATTTCTTGCTATCAGACTAAAATGAGCAGGGGCTCCATCGTGCATAAACCAAGAGTGATTTCGGACTCCAATGGGAACAACTTCCATAAGCTGGGGGGGGGAATTTTGGTAAGCATCTCCATTCAAACGTAAGGGGAGACAATAGGGCCCAATTAAATAATCCCCAATTATGCCTACCCATACATTAAAGGAGAATCTGTCTTGGAAATGAGTTTGCGTTATCGCATGTGGGTTATCTTCCGCCAGATGTGGTTGTTATGGAAGTTCATGATACTATTTCTTGTAAAATTAGCCTCATCTGTGAAGAGGATTTTCGATAAAATTTGGGGATGTTGTTCGACTTTTCTTTGAAGCCATTGAGCAAATTCGATACGTGATTGAAAATCATGTAGCATAAGTGCCTGGACACGCTGAATATGATAAGGATATAATTGCTGTTCCTTTAAAATTCTGTAAACGGTCATGTGACTCATATTTGAAGTTTGACTGATTTTTCTTGTACTTGTCTCTCGATGTTCAGTAATTTCTTCGAGAACCACCTCCTCCAATTCCACAGGTCTTGTAGTCCTACTGCAGAATTTCTTTCAAAGCTTCCAGATTCGGAAAGTCGCCGGAAAAGATTCGCAAATGTCGCTGCACAAGGAGTGACGCGTTGGGGATACCTTTCCTGATAGATGCGTCTGGCCTCGGTTGAATTTCCGTCAGCCAAGCCGTATGCAAAAACCATATCAGCCATTTCAGCATTCGTAAAGTCGGGCATGGTACCAAAAAATCACTTTATGAACTCCGAACTGTGAATTTGTCAATGAATAGTTGAAAATGTGACAGCGAACTTCTTTTTTTATAAACGAACGTTCATAGCCTACTCGATTTAATTTACTCAATTTGCAAGCGGAAAGTGACAAAAATTATTGAAATCAAATTTGGCTATACTGATTAGGCAGTTTGATAATGCTCGATTTAGAGGAAGTCTGTTCGGGTATACTGCGTATAAAGTTTGATGAAAATAACTATAATTGCAAAAAACTTATGACAAAAACCAACCATGTTTTGAAAAATTTCAACAATCTGTATCTCGAAAACAAATAATTTTTCGATAAACATTTCATAGGAAAAAAGTTATTTATTTTGTCGAGACCTTCCACATACTTAGTTTTTTGTAATGTTCTAAACCCTTCACTTAGCGCCCTAGGGCTGTAACATGCATCGATATAGAAAATTGTGAATATCTCAAAAACGATCACCTCCAGGTGTTGAGGAATCGTCCCTTTTTTTTACTTGAAAAAAGGTGTGGGACCAAGGTTTTTTTCATGAAAAGTCCAAAAAGTTCACTATAAAATATGTTAGGGCAATTTAAAATAAATAATGACAGCTTACCGCCCCTCTAGATTTTATAAATTAATACGAAATTATGATTTCACGTCAAAAACCCCGGTACCAAAATTTTTTTCAAATAACTTATTTTTTCCATTTTTAAAAAAACGAAAAAAAAATTCAATTTCAAGACCCTGTATCTAAAAACAAAGCATTTAACCAATAGACTTTTTCTTAAAATTGTCTCAGGAATACGTCTCTTGAATATTTTAAGTACTTATTTTAAAACCCTGTAATTGTACGCTTCCCCTCTTCCACTGTATTCAGATCGGGATATCAAACCACATTTATTAATCAAATAATTTAGACTCTTTATTAATAATTTTTTTTGCATATATTTTATCAATTCCCATCAAATTTTTAAACATCTTCTATTTTATATTTTATAAAACAAATTATTTTTTTCACGCTGTTGTCGTATGATTCTTTCTGAACCCTGATTGGTTCCGGCATTATAGAGTGAGCTTTAAGGTGTGGGCTAATTTGCAAGTATAAAGTTTTTTTTATACTTTCGATAAATTGTCGGGACTTTTTTCCAACCCACAACACATTTTCTAATATCGAGAATAGCCTTGATCAATTTGGCTACTGGGAACCCCATTTAACTTTTGACCCCTTTAATTGTTCCCCTTTGGGGGCGGCTGCAAGAATGAGGAAAAGTAAATAGGTAAGAGACACATTTATAAAAATATAGATTTATTAAAATGAATGAACAATAGGAAAAAAAAAAAAGTACTTACTTTTATAATATCCATTTCTGGTTGCCATTGGGAAAGTGTCTTTCCGCCGATTATTTTGATGTTTACTGATTAAAACTCCGATCAACTACCTGTTCTATTCTTCTTCAATTCTTAGCAAAACTCCACAACCAATCCCCTCTCCCACGGGTCATTCCTTCCGAAAATCTCTGATCAGCATTATTTGCTGATCGAGTTCAATTAATGTAATTCAACACCTCAGTTCCTGCTATTTCTCTGCACTGTTCTATACAGGGTATTGATTTAATTATGAGATACCAAACGAGTGGAAAGGAAACCGAAATGCCCTTTGGCCTTTGGGAAGGCATTTAAATTTTGGATTTATTAAACTTATGCTTCATGACACTTCCCCCGGCCCGTAAAAAGCTGGGCCCATTGAATCTTTTCCGAAATCAAAAAAAATAATAAAAAAAAATATAATTTTAAGTAATTTGAATAGGTCTCCATTGGACCTAAATTACACCAATTGTAATAAAATGAAATCGAAATTAAAATAACTAATACAACAATGTTCCCGTTGGGAATAAAAATTAAAATGTTAGGAAATAGTAAAAAATAAATAAAACAAAAGTCAAATAAAAACAATTACACCCAAAAAAAAATAAAATAAATGGTCAATATTGGATATACAGTATTATCCCTTAAATTAAAGGAATCTGAATAAAAGACTTTATAGTTTGTATTGTCTATTCGAGTTTTATAATGTTCTCAACCACACTAGCACTTTTTATGTTCTGTTCTTACAACACTTGAATTGTCTTAGTCCGGCACTGTCACGTAAAAGTTCTTGAATCTCCCTCTTTACGCCTCTGTTTTGGGCGCCTGTTGCTCGTTGACCGGGCCCAAATTGGGTTTAAAGGTTTCTGACCATTCAGTTTGGCTATCCTATGGAGGGGTGAACGTTTTCGATTTTTCATCGATTGTGGATTTTGACGATTCATCTAACCTTGACAACTAAGATGGCTGGCTGGATACTGGAAGTTCTTGTTTTTGTTTTTTGTGATGTGCCCCCGGCTATTCTCATGTAATTAATACGTTGATTTTTTGGAAAACAGACGGGGCTGCTTTAGTGTTCTTTTTGGACCTTCCCACACATTGTAGGTGTTAAGACTGAGGTAGGTGTACTTTTTTTTTCCGGAAGGATAGGTATTATGAATTGGTAAAATTGCTGTTGTCACCAATTTTGGTATGGGCTCGCAAAATTTTTCATTCCATAGGTTGTGAAAGCCTCCTATTTTCGTCCAGTGGCTTGTTCATCAAGAACTGAATGGGTTTTCCTGTCAGGTTCACTTCTGCAACCTGGATTTTGGCTGGGAGCATCATCCAGGGGAGTTTACTGCATTCCTGTAAAAGTGCCTCATGTTCGTGTTTGTGTGGTTTTTGTCTCGAATCATCAACAAAAAAAACAAAAAAACGGCAGTAAGTCCTTTTTATTACAATTTTTTTCCCTATAATGTGACATATAACCCAACTGGTTCCTATCATATAATAAACCCAAAAAAAGAATTGTATGATATACAATGTTATAATTACAATTCGATTTAACATATACTCTTATATTTAACTATTTTACTCTTCATATACTATTCATTTTACATGAACTACATTATACAGAAATGGGTAAACTAGTATTGTCCCTTCATTGACACCCCCCCCTTTTATGTAATTACTATATACGCTTGCTAATTGCAAAGAAATTTACCATCGGCCTTTTTTAAAGTGTGATTTTTCCCTATTATAAAATTTCTTGATACCCCCATTTACTAGTCTTGACTTGACAATAGTTATGTGTACCTCAAATTTTACATACTTTTTTATTGTATATTTATTTCTTTCCTTCATTATTCTGTAGAATGCTTATGCCCTTTTTTTTTTTCTTGTAAAAAATTTTTTTTTTTATTTATTATCATGGGGTCCATGTTATTCACATTTTTTTTCCATTATTATCACAACAATCAGTGGCAAAGCCCTTTATTTTTTACCTCTGTTATAATGGATCAATCAAAAAAACTATTCCCCAAACAATACTTGACAGGTTTGAATTACAGATCGCCATCTGAGGTTTACGGTATCATGGCTTTATCAATGAATTTGTGAGATTCTATTAATCTACTTTTCTTTTGTTTTTCTTTTTTATTATGTTTTGTAAGGGAAAATTCATCTAATATTTTACGATAATATCAGCTTGAATATCCAACAATTTAGAAAAATTGCTGGAGGAAAGTAGTAACGCTTGTCCCGATTTTTCATTTGTTTATTTATATCCTTTACTTTCTAGAAGCATTATAGGTTTCTTTCTATGGGCCCATTGGGTTTGTTTTACTTTTATTCTTTAATATATATCATCCCATAACTTTTATATTTGAGGCCTTTTCAACTATATTTTATCGATTTATTCAGTTTGAACTATTTTCTATTCATCATCTGTTTCCTCTAAAATATGTAAGGTACAGTCAATTTTTGTTCCGGTAAGAGGGGCTGATAGAGGGTTCATTAATTTCTAGCGTATAATTTTTTGGTGTTTTTGTTTTCCTTTCATTAGGGATTGGGGTGTTTATTTGATTTGTATCATATTTAGATTTTCTATCTAATTCAATATTTTTATTTTTTTCCACAGTTCCAGTGTTTTCTCCATTTCAAGAGAGCTTTTATCAATCCAAAATTGCAAAATGCAATGTTAAAAAATTAATTAGAAACCATTTGATGTCTTCGACATTTGAAGCTGATATTTTGAAATGTCTACGAATATTCGAAATTAATTGTTTTCCCCTTTTGAAGAAAAAAAAAGTGTGACAAAAAACAAACCAAATGCCATATCATCTTAAAAATTTCAAGTCGGCTGAGTTTGATATCTTCAATATGAATTCAAATTTTCCACTGGGGTAAAAAAAATACATATTCTAAGAGAATCTGAAACACATTTCTAAAAAAAATTATATTGTTTTTGTTTTTTTGTTTTATTTATTTATCATTGCCTATATGTTTATTCATAAACAAAAGGCCTTCCAAACGTTTTTAATTATATTTATTATTTTTTTTATTTTTATATATTACTGTATCTATTCCTATTTCTTTATTATAGTAATCTAATGTGATCTGAAAAATATATATGTATGTATGCATGTCTATATGTATATATGGCATGACATGACTAAAACTATATATAAGATTTTATTTTAAGATATATTTTGTAACACTCTTATATTGAACCACGCACAAGGAGATTTCCTCCTTCTGTGGTAATTTCAATTTATTCAGATTTTATGTAAACATTATCATTCTGTAACCAATCTGTATGATGCTGCTGAATGAATTTCATTTATTATTTATTATTTAATGTTATATTGCTGAATCAACATAAATAATTTTTTTCTCTTTTGCTATTGGCTCTGATTGATTACCTCCAATAAATGAGAATCGCAAATCAAAACTGTAAAACATTAGAAAAGAATGGAGTTAAAATATTACATTATTTTCAAACCATTTTAGTTGGCTTTTCATTTGAAACTTTTCTAAATATGTTATATATTCAACCAGTATTTTTTTTTTCCTAATTTTATATGTATATTATATTGAATATTATTGTATATTAACAATATTACATTGAGTTCAATTTATGATCTCTGTTCCAATAACAATCCTAAGTTTCAAACGTCAAATTCGACTAAATCGCTCATTTCGTGAATTATTGATTTTAATAAGGAATATCTGATTTCCGTTCATGTCTTTAATCACCTTATTCCTGGTATACATATACTTTTCAACATTTGCTAGATCACCAATCCATAGTTTACGCTTCCGTTTACTTCCTCCAAGTTTGTTTTTTAATAATCGTGTTAACTCAAGATACAGTATTTGGTACTAATATAATTGTGACTCATATATAATTTTTCTGATTTTTTTTTTAAATTGATGTGCAATAGTTGTTTTTCAACTACCTTTCAGTTCATAATTCTATGCAATACTTTTACATAACTTATTTTCTTCAAAATCTGCAGCAAAACAAACTGCACTTTCTTATCAAAGCCTAACGTTCAACCCTATATTACCATTAGAATCTTCTTCCCACGTTTCACCCCATGTATTTCCATAAAATGCACAGGAGGTATTCAATCTCTTTGAGATATTCCTCCATACCTCCCTTTATGATTGTGGTAATCGGTAATCATTTTCGATACCTTGAATAAATCTTTATTCATTAATTATTTCTTCATATATTTATGAAAATGCTTTCCAATATTCAGTACGTTCAATGGTTATGAACTTCATCAAATTACCCTCAAAACAACTACTCCCCTGGCTATAACCTCGAGGGCATTTGAATTATATGATAAGTAATTATGTGATAAATGAACCAATTATAACACGAAATATTGAAACGTGTGTGCTTTCGATTGCACTCAATACAGTTTCAACACATTGGATTTCTTTTAATATTCATCATTTTTTTACTTTTATTATTATATCATTTCATACTTTCATTTATTATATCATTTCATACTTCCATTTTTATTATATCTCTTCAATATTTTCATATATATTTTTCTTCTCTACATCACTGGTATTTTCATTTAGTTCATTCAATTCCAACAGCAAATTTGTTTCCATTCACAGAGTGATTCGTCCAAATGTTAAAGTTAAGGCCTATTGTAACACTGGATCCAAATAACCTTAGTGAAATCTGAATGCAAGTAATTTTGCAAAAAGTTGAAATTGAAAAATTAGGTATACCTACTACCGCAAAGAACTGTTGCACTTTTTCATTCATTTATACTGTATTCGTACCTTTTTATCTGACTGGCGCAGGTGTTTTTCAAAACATGTCGCTCAATTTTGAAACCAACTGCTTCAGACATTATTTTTTATCTCGAGTTTGTCGGATTGTATAGAACTGCAATAAGTGGGATTATAAACATGTTTGGACTGATTGTGCTAAAAACGTCTTTGAGAATTTTTTTGAATTAAATTGATTTGGTGGCTGTTGGCTAGGCAGCAGAATCTAGGAGGTTGGCTAATCCACACAAGAAACATTGTCCCAAAAGTCTTTTAAGTGCTGTTGGCTGGGCAGCAACTCCACACTGTTGGCTAGGAGTGTTCAGACGTATTCAAATTTGTGAAAAATATTCCTAAACTCAACACAATAACTCCAACAATTTTCAACTACCATCACATTGGAAACATGTCTATCAATGGAAAAATAAATCCGGAAGTGATTTCTAGTTTAAATTTTTTGCAAAAATGGGGGTTTCGAAGCATTATGTGATTTATATTGGTTTTTGCGTTTGAACCACAATTTAACCACAAAACTGATCTAAGTTTGTTCTCAATTTGTACTTGTCAGCAAAAATTATGCAGTTATTTACTCTGGTTCATCACTATACTAACATGTTTTTCTTGGAAATCTTCTCGTAATCTGAAGTGAATTAGAATGTAGTACATTTTTGTTGTTTGTGTTGAATTTAACTTTCAGGCTATTCTTCAATGATTGTACGAATTTTACCTTTTTACTTCTCAGGTAATATATTTCTGATCGACATTCAACGCTGTGGAACATAATTATTAATTTTTTTAAATTCAGTTAGTAGATGATTTCAGCAACATCTAAAAGTTCTTAATTTTTTCACTATGGCTACGGCTACATCAAATTTCTACCTAAATAATTATTCTATGGTTAATATTTAAAGAACATTTTATATTTACTGGATTTTTTGATCCATTTCTTTTTCTTTTCTTTTTTTTTTGTTTTAATTATTAGCAACATTTTATTGACGATTTCATGGAATTTCATATTTGTTTCTCCCTTTCCCAAGCTTTACCTACATCTACGTATTGAAAAAAATAATTGTAACTAACAAAAATTTGCCAATAATTGGAATAAATAATTGATTTTGATTAGGTTATGAGTTCATAATAGATTAATTAGAAGTATTAATATAAAATATGATAAAAATGGGACTTAAATCAATAACAGAAAAATTTTACTTGAATATAATTGAAATATATGTATTATGACAATTCTGGTTTTCTATTGTCTCCCTAATTTGCTTCTGATGTTCTGGGATTTTAGGGTGTCAAAATTGCCGTAATTCAAATAAATACTCTCTTGTTTCTCCCGAACAGAGCTACAATTACACTCTCTGGCTCTTTTTAATAATTTTCGTTTTTCTCCTTGAGATTTATTTGGTCCCTTGCAACCCATTTCAACAATTATTATTTTCAAATAATCATTAAACAATTTCTGAACGAATATGTTTTTATATTAGGTACCCCCGATATTGAGTTGGGTCTTGTAAATTATGTTTTTGTGGAGATCTAGGTATTCTCTTAGATGGCGCAAATGGATCACCAGAAGAGAATTTGTTTGTGCTGCTACATTCGGGTTGAAATGCTCCTGTGCACGAAGCTTGTGGATGGTTTAAACATTCAGAGGTCTGACCTTCCTTAGAAGTTTCGTCGTTTTTTGTATTCAGTTTTAGTTTAAGTGACCTTGTTACATGTTTTTTTTTCACTGCTCATACCTCATCTGTGAATATTTTTTCCGTGTATATAACATAATTTTTGGTTTCATTAAACTAATTTACCGAAATTTGTAAAAAAATTTTTTTTTTAAAGATATGTAAAAATTTTGTTTTATATTTAATATAAATTTCTCCACTTTTTCAGGGTATTATTGAACGAAATATTTCTGTATTTCAAGTATTTCTTTCTAATGGTGAAAAAAATGGCAAAAAACAGAATAAACATAACCGTAGTTATTTTCTATTAGTAATCGTCCCCAAATAATCTTTTGAATTTTAGTTTAATTTTTTCGGAGAGAAATTGCTCGGGGCGGGAGTATTTTTGATCAAAGTAGTATGATTATTAGTATTATCTAAAAATAAATGGTCACATAAAAAAAAGTATTTTTCAAGATCTTCGAGCTGCTCATTGAGCAAGGTATTCAGTGAAATGCTATTTTCCAAATTTTCGAAATCTTTTGCATAATCTTGAATTGTGTTAATAGATGGCGATAATGGTGGTAATATAACTTCTGCAATTTTACTGTGGTTCAGATCGTCCAGTGCGAGTCTTACTTTGGCTCTGTTGAGGGATCTTTGGCGTTTGCTTGGCTTTTCACTTTTTTTTTCTTATTCATTTGTACCAAGATATAAAAAATTTATTTTACAATATATAACAAACCGAATGATAATCAGCCTTTGTAAGAATTGAGGTGAATTAAGGGAGAATATAATTTATAGCAGAGTTATGTTAAAAGTAGTTGCCATGCCAGATGTTTGTAAGAAAACGTGAACTGGTCTCGGCATAAATTATAGTAAGATATTGTGCAATGCCAGATGTTTGTGAACAAACGTGAACTGGTCTCAGCAGAAATAAGAGGGATTATAGTAAAGTAGTGTGCTACGCCAGATGTTTGTGAACAAACGTGAACTGGTCTCAGCAGAAATAAGAGGGATTATAGTAAAGTAGTGTGCTACGCCAGATGTTTGTGAACAAACGTGAACTGGTCTCTTCAGAAATAAGAGAGATTATAGTAAAGTAGTGTGCTACGCCAGATGTTTGTGAACAAACGTGAACTGGTCTCAGCAGAAATAAGAGGGATTATAGTTAAGTAGTGTGCCACGCCAGATGTTTGTAGAAACGTGAACTGGTCTCGGCAGAAATTAAGTTAGTGACCCTAGTATGGAATTCTCAAATATGTGTTGGCTCAGGGAAACAATTCTTATTGATTGAAATGAGAGGAATAAAAGCTTACAAAAAATAATATTTATATATATCTTTTCAGACTACTGTTCCCCTAGAAATTATTGAATGCCACCGCAATAAAATACTCATTGTGTTAGAGTACAGAAAACCAACAATTATTCATCACATGAGCTCACCATCAATTCATTATATGTGTGCAAGAAATAAAAACCAGATAAATAATCATAATGTATCTCCTAATCAACTTGCCCTCATAGAATATGTAATACTTAAGTAATGCTAAAAAAGGTAGTTTAAAATTATTTCAGAATAAAATAGATGAAAATCATATCAGTTTTTTAAGAAAACTAGAGACTGATTAGGAAGAATCAGTCTTTGGATCAAAACGGCACCTCCACCAATTATGTCGGGACTTTTTCCAAGCCCACAACACATTTTCTAATATCGAGAATAGCCTTGATCATTATTGGCTACTCGAACCCCATTTAACTTTGACAATCCTGAATTGTTCCCCTTGCAGTGCGGCTGCAAGAATAGAGGTAAAGTCAATTAGGTAAGAGACACATTTATAAAAATATAGATTTATTAAAATGAATGAACAATAGGAAAAACAAAGTACTTACATTATAATATCCATTTCTGGTGCCATTGGGAGAAGTGTCATCCGCCGATTATTTTCGATGTTTACTCGATTAAAACTCGCGATCAACTACCTGTTCTATTCTTCTCAATTCTTAGCAAAACTCCACAACCAATGCCCCTCTCCACAGGTCATTCCTTCCGAAAATCTCTGATCAGCATTATTTGCTGATCGAGTTCAATTAATGTAATTCAACACCTCAGTTCCTGCTATTTCTCTCTGCACTGTTCTATACAGGGTATTGATTTAATTATGAGATACAAACGAGTGCAGAACAGGAACTGAAATGCCCTTGTGGCCTTTAGGAGAGGAAACATTTAAATTTTGGATTTATTAAACTTATGCTTCATGACAATATCAGGAGTATACTAATTGGTCTTCAGTTTTTTAGTTTAATTTTGGCAATAGGGAGCACCAGTGCTATCTTCCATTGAGCTGGGAACTCATTGTTTTTCCGATTTTCGCTATCGCTCATATGAACCCCTTTTTTTGTTATTGTTTTTCGTTAATAACAATTGCAATTTTCGTCAGCAGAAAAAAACAAAAAAAATATTTTTCCGTATTGCATCCCGAATCGAATGAGCTATTGCTCATATTTTTTGGAGACTTCTCGACTGGACTATAAATAAGTTATTCGACGTTTAAAAACTCAAAAACGGTATAAGATAGGGGTATATTTTTGAAATCAGGAAAAAAGATCATTCCCAAAATTCAAAAACATACAGGGTATCCCAAGGTGGGTAATTTATAGTAGATAACCCGGTACATGGCCCCCCAAGACACGTAGTGTCAAAATTATATATTTTTTTTCACGTTTTCAGGAGATATTCAAAATTCACGTGGTTGGAAATGAAATTTCTGATTCTCCCAAAAAAGATCAACTTTGGCCTTGGTTCACAAATAACTATTCAACACTCACGATCGTGGTTTGACGTGGGAAATTTATCTCAGTATAAACAGTTTCATCATCAACAATTTTTTTACTGTATTAAGAAGTGTCCGGTATGATTCTTTCATTCAATTTTTAAATATAGAAACTGAGATTTCACTTACCGAGTTATATATAAAACTTGCTGAGCGAAACAAAGCTGCTCTGTAATCAAAGTCTTCAAGAGAGTACTGCGAATTCATGTTGATACTATACAGCAAATGTACAATCCAAAGCGTCGGATTAACGAATATTGTTGCAACAAAAATCACATTGATATCCCTCATGGCACTGTTCAGTTGACAATACGTGGACATGATCTCCTTTGATCTGAGCTTCACTACGTCCAGATTCCACACCACTGGTGAAAATGTATGTTTCAACATGGTATTCACATTTCGGTAGCGAATTTCCATGATGTTGGTCAACTCCCAGAAGAGGCGGGTACTCGTGAAACGACAATATATAACAATGCACATAAGTAGGAATGTTCCAATATTCGCCGACATAATTTCGTGTCCAGAACCACCATGTGTTACACAGATTGGGAGTAGAATAGAGTGACTCAGGACTATCTTCCAAATGGCCCAGACTTTATCCCTGCACAAAAATACAAGCTCAGGAAATTGTAGTTGCACTTAACTTAACTTAATGAAAAATCACCCCTTTTAGAAGATAAACTAATCTTTGATTCAAAATTCATATTACTTGACTGAGTTATACCAATGACAACATTATAATGCTAAATATGTATATAGGGTGTTTCTTAATAACAACTAATATTGAAGTGGGTTACTCTTGGGTCTATTTTGAGGTAAAAAACTCCATATGAACATATCGCTGACCCTGTACAATAGTGGCAAAACTAAAAAACGGTGGTTTGTGGGAAATTACGAAAATAAATTGAGCGAAATATAATTCATCCCATAACTATAACCACGATAAATGTTTTTCATTTCTTTTAGTGCAGTATTTAGCCTGATCCATACTGGGAATTCTATTATTACATCCACCGAAAAAAAAATTTTTTTTGTAATTAGAGAAAACATTTTTTATTGCTCAAACAATTGTTGGGGTGATACTACTCTCCCCAACGCAATGGATAGTGGCACAACTCAAAAATATTCAGTTTTGAAGTAAAAATCAGACTAGGCATTGCTTCTAGCCGAATCTACTACCTATCGGATGGATTAGGTGACAAAAATCCAGTGCCGATTTCAATTTTGAGAAAATTATTCTCAAACAATTCCTGGCCACCACCAGGGGTCAGGTTGGTGACAGCGTTCTCCCACTCGCAAGAGCTGCCAAATATATTTTCTTTTGTCCACTTGTTGGGTAGAGTTATATATTTCTTTGGATAAAAAACGACAATAGTTAATTCCTCTTTATATAACTGGTGACAACGGCGAGTTTTTTTTTTAGAATTTATTTTCTCCTTGAAAAATTTAAAACAAAGACAGTCAATAATCAATTGGCCTGTTCTACAATCGCAGAAAAACAATACGCAAAAGAGACGAGACATTAGTTTTTTTTAAGTTCATCATTACTGAAAAAGTACTGAAAACAGGCCATTGACTTGTTCCACACATTCCCTCCTGCTTTGCCATGAATACATATCATATCTAACATTTGAGCAGTCGAAAATTGAACCTGAGACGGTGTGACCCGGGGTCTTGTAAGATTACATAAATTCCCATATCTTGGCGAGTAGGGGGAGTGTGCTTTTCATAAACAAAAAAGAGACTAGCTTTATAAAGTCAACTATGGAAAGCACCTGAGCATCGTCTGAGGATGGAATATCATTCAGAAGAAGAGTATACCAAGCAGGTATTAGAATCATCATCTACACTTCCGAAAAAAGGTTTCCGAGGACAAGAATCTAGCAGAAAGTAAGTGAAATTCCTTCGATGCTTTCTTTCCCTCTCGGCCACTGAAGTTATGGAATTAAACAACAACTGATAACAAGTCTGTATCAAGAGAACAAGGTGAGTATGAATCACTTTATAGCTATGAGGTCCGTACGCTTCATAGGTAACGTTGTACGTACTTCCTACGATTCAACTTCAGCACTACGCATCTCCCTTCACATTTTCCTAACAATTTGTCATCTAGAATTGGAATACACACTCCATTGATAAATCTGAGTATACAAATATCAATCTTAGGGACAGGAAGAACAAATCTGGGAACATTATAGAGATTAGGGTACTCAACTTCAACGATATCCTGTAATGTTTCAATATTTTTTATCTGCTGAAATGACTTCCTGAATCGTAGAATACACTTTATTAATGAAGCTGATTAGAATAATAGTAACTCTACAGGTAGAAAAAACGAATCTTGGAACTTTATAAGCAACTTCTATGCTCCCCTGCAATCTTTCCATAAGGTATCTATTCATTTCACACCTTAAATGGAAGAATATACTGATAGAAAGAATATTAACTTCAAAAACCGAATCTAGGAAACATTATGAACATATAGGGATGACAGTTCAACTTCTACGCGACCCTATCATCTCCCTAGAATATTTCTCTACTAATCCAATTCATCAAATGAAGGAATACACTTCTCTCATCAAGCTGATATGCTTTTCACCTACCTTACAGAGCTTGAGAGCTAAAAATAGAGTTTTTTTTGTCATTGCCCCCTTTATAATGTGCAATAAAATTGCCGTTTTTCATCAATAGTCAAGGGGAACTATGAGTGTACTATCAACGAAAAAAAACGCATTGAAAAATCTGAGGTGCTGTTGAAAAAAACTGATGATATTATGGATCTCCACTTGAATGAGAGGACACTTTATGAGTTATGAGAAAATCAAATGGAGTCTTATGATGGAGTCTTATGTACAGTTGAAATTACATGAATGAATGATTTGGTACTAGAATATTTCAGTCCCACATTTTTGTGACTCAATCTCACTCCTATGTGTTTTAGAAATTTTATATGATATGATTTCAGTCCCAAAGAAGGGAATATGACACATCAGGCAGTAAAACACATATTTTTATATTTACCTGACCCTCGTGTCCCGCTTGTGATATGCAACGAAATTTCCAATCATTTTACAAGGAAGCTTTTTCCAGATAGAAGCATACCAGATCCTGATTATCATAAATGAAATCATATACACCAAATTGATACATGAATCAATTATGGTAATATGATTATACTGATCGCTGGTGAATACCAAATCGCTGGCCATATCGACTCCAAGCAGTACTGGAAAAATGCACCATAGTCCGGAATACAATCCAGATAAAAATTTCTGTGATTTTTTATCTCCCATCTCTCCACAAGCTGCAATACCGAACAATTTTGCCAATGAGAAATAGATTTGAAAAGTCCAAAAATACCTGATTGTATTTTTGGTGAAAAATTCATGATTTCTGAAAATTATTCCGTGTACCAGAGACACTTCTTACCCGAAACTTTACTTGAATTGGAATAATTCAGGTCAAAGATTAATGGCTTAGCGGAAGCTTTAGTTATAAATTGATTGCATGTCACTTCCATTCTTTTTCACCACCATGAGGTACATCAGTGCAATTAACGAAACTAATGGAAAATATGTCCTGTTGGACAGAAACAAATCGGTATTCAATAATCATTCAATTGGACGCATTAACGATGCAGTTCTAAGGTTCGACTAATTATTTCCTTGCGAAATTATAGATATGCATTATACTGATCGAAGGGATAAAATATTACTTGAAAAAATTAACGGCAACTTCAATAAAATCATCATTCGAAAACAGAAACCCTCTATGCTTGACCTGACGTCACATGCCAATGGCGTCACGTGGAACAGGTACAATTTTTCCCCAGATACGATCGTGAGATACCTTCTCGACAACAGGTGATTTCATCTTTTGCGTATCGTTTTTCTGTGAGACTACTCAACAAAATCCCACGACGTTGTCACCATTGTAGAACAGGCCAATTGATTATTGACTGTTTTTGTTTTATTTTTTTCAAAAAGAAAAATAAATTCTAAAAAAAAAACTCACCGTTGTCACCAGTTATATAAAGAGGAATTGACTATTGTCGGTTTTTCCTCAAAGAAATATGTAACTTTACCCAACAAGTGGACAGAGGAAAATATATTTGGCAGCTCTTGCGAGTGGGAGCACGCTGTCACCAACCTGACCAGGTGGCCAGGATTTTATTGTTTGAGGTTAATTTCCTCAAAATTACAATCGGCACTGGGTTTTTGTCACCTAATCCATCCGATAGGTAGTAGATTCGGCTAGAAGCAATGCCTAGTCTGATTTGTGATTTTCTTCATCAAGGTTTGGTTAGTGAAGGGCCTGAGATTCTCCCTTCAGGTCATAAAATCTGTTACATTGTTCCGGAGAATAATGATACTATTTAAAGTTCAAAGAAAATTGTAAATAAAGTGATTTACATTACAAATTAAATTCATACTTATCTGAATCCGATAAAATAGGTCATACTGATATGGTCCGGCGTACAAAAGGAAACTTTCGCCTTTTAGTCGAACGGAAAACTTTGAATTTGCCCTTTTACTCTACGCTCTGATTCGAGGATAGAACTCCCCGCCTAGCGCGGTAACTCAATTATGCGAATAACCTGGCGTTACGAAAATTGTTGGTAAAATGGAATGAAAGCATTTCTGAATTATATTCACACCACCCAAATAGCAAATTGGGTTAGTAAGATTCCAGTTTTTCTCAGAACCCTAAAATGCACTTACTACTTGATGTGTGATCTTGAAGATCTTATAGGCTCTCCTCGTAATCCAGCAATGTGAGTCACTTGTCTTATACGAATCGACTTTCTATGATTTTCTAACACTTTCGCAAACTTCTCGATTTTCGGAACTCGGTTCCTCGCTAAACTTCGGCTAGTTAGTCGCGTCTACAAACACGTGGATAATATGCATGCCTCTGCTCTTTTTCTCATGGACTCACGAACTTTTGGAGAATGCCGGAGTGTTTCTAAACATAGACATTATAACTGATGGACTGGCCGTCACGTGACCTCAACACAGAGTTCCTGGAGGACTATATAAGAGAGAGAGGTTGTGAAGGATAGAATAATGCTATTTTATAACGAATTACATTGGTTGAAAATCTGAAAAAAGAATTGGAAACATGTTTCGTTCTCTGTAAAATTCGACAAAATTTTGGGTAGCGCCTTTCGCCCAATTTCAGGTGACCTGCCGAGAGAAAAACTTCGGCAATTGCCGAATGCAATGAATGAATATTGTTTTGAAAATGATTTCGCTTCCATTGTAGTGATTCAGAACACGTGAACTGAACACTGTTTTCTGATTGGCTGGTGAATGGAAGATCTTAATTAACAACTAATCAGAAAGCAATACGCGATGTGCTGGAGAATTAATTTGAACATTATTGTAATCTTTTAAAAATTTGCCATTCTATACAAAAATAATTTATATTACATATATTAATATTTCCAGTACGAAACTCAGTGATTGGCGACTCCAGAATCCAACCAGAATTTGAATTTACTACGTCATTCTTAAATGTGACAAGTGATTCATCTTGTCTTCTACTCTTCAAAATACGCATGGATCAGCTCGGTGTTTAGTTTAAGAGCGTACTGTTTTCTGATTGGTTGCTAATTAGGGTCTTTCATTCACCAGCCAATCACAAAACACTACTAGAATCTAACACACTTTCTTTCGTAGACAGCTTTGTGAATAGTACATGCGAGAATTTTGCTTGGCAACTGTGTTCAGTTCACGTGTTCTGAATGTCTGAATCACTACAATGGTCGTGATATTATTAGGGTCTTTTTCCCCTTCGACCTGAGCGCGTTTATATCGAATTCGGAGTTTCCTCGGGCGCCACCTTCTGTTACAGTGGGAAGGCCACTTTGCTCCGGGCAGTCTCAGTGAAGAAATGAAACACTCCAGGGGTCAGTATAGTATTGACAACACAACGTGGCCGGAAAGGCAGACTTTAATTGCCCTTGACTGGGTTTCGAACCTGGGTGCTGACTGCACAATAATTTGTTTTACTCAAAGCTCTAAACCAAGTGAATAAAATAGTCACTTCTTGGTTTATTTGAAACTATATACAGGACGGCTGACGGCAGCCTAAAAACTACACGACTGTTAGTGTGGTGAGGTACTAGGTGCCTTGCGACCCAACTGATAGCTTGCTCTTCCTTCGGCTAGCTATATACGACTATCGGACATTCTGGTATCTTAACTGTGCGACTGTTAGTGTGGTGAGGTACTAGGTGCCTTGAGACTCAAGTGACAGAATCCTCATTTATCGGTTATTACCCACTCAAGTGACGCTATTTACGGTTGACATCTATCTTTGCAAAAGTACACATACGAACCCATTTGAACTGCTTATCTAGAAAACTTTTAAACTCGCTGGTTTTTGGAACTCAAACACGCGTCTACGCTTTGTTGTCTCTCGCATAGTGACTGCCATCACTTCCGGAATGGTACTGATTTTCAATTGAGCTCTGAAGCGCACCTTGTCAGATTTTCCCCTCTACTAGTTACTTTATGTACATGCGTGGACTTCTCAATACCTTGTACCTCAGACCTTTCAACGTATATTTACCAAACCCCCTTCGTTATCTTCGGCGTTCTTCAGGTAGTCGTGGCTCGGGCTGCTTCGCCGCTCAGGTACAACTAACTTTTTCTCATTACCTGATACCTTCCAGCAAATATTTACCAAGCCTCCTTTGTGTATCCTCGGCGCCTCTCGAGTTGTAGTGCGCTCGATGCTGGTGGACGGACGACTGATATCGATCACTTCGATGGATCCTTATTTTTGCTGTTTTACGTTCGATTCGAACGAGGTCTCGCTTGTGGGGCGATGGACTCACTCATTTATGGGTTTGGTGTCGCGCTTTCTACAATGTTATGAAAAGGTTCGACAGAAATACTTACTTCTGTCTGGGTAGTTATATTTCGCGGATTTATTTCGTACATGAACGGTATTTTTTACAATATTTTATTCAGTTTCACTTGTTGGTTCGTTCGTTCGTTCATTCGTTCGTTCGTTCGTTCGTTCGTTCGTTCGTTCGTTCGTTCGTTCGTTCGTTCGTTCGTTCGTTCGTTCGTTGTTCGTTCGTTCGTTCGTTCGTTCGTTCGTTCGTTCGTTAGGGTCAAATCTTGGAAATTCCGACTTCTAGTCGTCCGATTGATGAAATTTGGCAGGTATTCATAACTCCGGTGACAATGCGTTATGAAATTTTTGTTGGAGAAAAAAACGAAATGGCGGCTTCAAGATGGCGGACGAGTTCTGTGATTATGGTCCGATTCGATTCAAAATTGGTATATGGGGGTTTTTCAGGGACGGAGAAATTATGAAT
This sequence comes from Gonioctena quinquepunctata, assembly GCA_018342105.1. Taxonomy (NCBI): domain Eukaryota; kingdom Metazoa; phylum Arthropoda; class Insecta; order Coleoptera; family Chrysomelidae; genus Gonioctena; species Gonioctena quinquepunctata. The sequence continues at coordinate 23,042 of JAFIRS010000616.1, forward strand.
AGTTTTATCTAAATTCATAAATTCAAGATGGCGGCCCCAAAATGGTGGACGAGTTTTGTAATTATGGTCAAGATTCTATTCAAAATTGGTGTGTGGGAGTTTTTGGGATCGGAGATAATGATTTTTTCATCTCAAAACTTACAGGGAAGAGACCTTGTAATAAATAACGATGCACTATTAGAAATGAACAGATTAAGGTGAACTAACTGAAAAGCAAAAAATTAAATAACTAATAAAAAACCTTTTCAAAGACAAGCTTTCAGTTGAGCCGTGTACTAAAACGTATAAAATAAGTTAAAGTCATCGCTGACAATGATTTAATAATTTTTTGTTGGATTATTTGTTTTCAAAAAGCTTTTCGCGCGAAGTGTTTATAATAGTAGGTACCAATTAATTTGATTGGGCAGTGATTGGTTTGTAAGTGAGAACTTGTAAAACTATTAATTTCATTATAATTCGCGCGACAAGCTTTTTGAAACTAAATAATTCATCAAAAAATTATTAAATCATTGTCAGCGATGCTTATTTTATACTTTAGTTATCTTATTTTATGACTATTATTAACCGAGATATTATTTATTGATGTTAGCATGAAACTTGTTGGGTTGTCATAAACAACTGGAAAACTAGTTACTTCGTTACAACATTATATTTCGAAACAATATTCGATTGCGAATGTTTCCCTATCCAATACTGTTTATGTCGTTTGTTTCTTACAAATGACGGTGATAATTATGATAAGTGCCTCAAAGCAGATTCATACTCTGTTTTGAGGCACTTATCAACTAGTTTTGACTTTTCATCATCTAAGATATAACAAGGTTAGTTGTTTTCTTCACTTTGAAATTGAATATCTATCTCAGGAAGTCTGCAATGTATACATGTACACACAATCAGTTCAACATTCAACATTATTCAAATGTCGAATTAAAAGTTCATTGCATTCGGCAATTGCCAAGTTTTTCTCTCGCAGGTCACCTGAAATTGGGCGAAGGCGCTACCCAAAATTTTGTCGAATTTTACAGAGAACGAAACATGTTTCCAATTCTTTTTTCAGATTTTCAACCAATGTAATTCGTTATAAAATAGCATTATTCTATCCTTCACAACCTCTCTCTCTTATATAGTCCTCCAGGAACTCTGTGTTGAGGTCACGTGACGGCCAGTCCATCAGTTATAATGTCTATGTTTAGAAACACTCGGCATTCTCCAAAAAGTTCGTGAGTCCATGAGAAAAAGAGCAGAGCATGCATATTATCCACGTGTTTGTAGACGCGACTAACTACCGAGTTTAGCGAGGAACCGAGTTCCGAAAATCGAGAAGTTTGCGAAAGTGTTAGAAAATCATAGAAAGTCGATTCGTATAAGACAAGTGACTCACATTGCTGGATTACGAGGAGAGCCTATAAGATCTTCAAGATCACACATCAAGTAGTAAGTGCATTTTAGGGTTCTGAGAAAAACTGGAATCTTACTAACCCAATTTGCTATTTGGGTGGTGTGAATATAATTCAGAAATGCTTTCATTCCATTTTACCAACAATTTTCGTAACGCCAGGTTATTCGCATAATTGAGTTACCGCGCTAGGCGGGGAGTTCTATCCTCGAATCAGAGCGTAGAGTAAAAGGGCAAATTCAAAGTTTTCCGTTCGACTAAAAGGCGAAAGTTTCCTTTTGTACGCCGGACCATATCAGTATGACCTATTTTATCGGATTCAGATAAGTATGAATTTAATTTGTAATGTAAATCACTTTATTTACAATTTTCTTTGAACTTTAAATAGTATCATTATTCTCCGGAACAATGTAACAGATTTTATGACCTGAAGGGAGAATCTCAGGCCCTTCACTAACCAAACCTTGATGAAGAAAATCACAAATCAGACTAGGCATTGCTTCTAGCCGAATCTACTACCTATCGGATGGATTAGGTGACAAAAACCCAGTGCCGATTGTAATTTTGAGGAAATTAACCTCAAACAATAAAATCCTGGCCACCTGGTCAGGTTGGTGACAGCGTGCTCCCACTCGCAAGAGCTGCCAAATATATTTTCCTCTGTCCACTTGTTGGGTAAAGTTACATATTTCTTTAGGAAAAACCGACAATAGTCAATTAATTTATTTTTCTTTTGAAAAAAATAAAACAAAAACAGTCAATAATCAATTGGCCTGTTCTACAATGGTGACAACGTCGTGGGATTTTGTTGAGTAGTCTCACAGAAAAACGATACGCAAAAGATGAAATCACCTGTTGTCGAGAAGGTATCTCACGATCGTATCTGGGGAAAAATTGTACCTGTTCCACGTGACGCCATTGGCATGTGACGTCAGGTCAAGCATAGAGGGTTTCTGTTTTCGAATGATGATTTTATTGAAGTTGCCGTTAATTTTTTCAAGTAATTTTTATCCCTTCGATCAGTATAATGCATATCTATAATTTCGCAAGGAAATAATTAGTCGAACCTTAGAACTGCATCGTTAATGCGTCCAATTGAATGATTATTGAATACCGATTTGTTTCTGTCCAACAGGACATATTTTCCATTAGTTTCGTTAATTGCACTGATGTACCTCATGGTGGTGAAAAAGAATGGAAGTGACATGCAATCAATTTATAACTAAAGCTTCCGCTAAGCCATTAATCTTTGACCTGAATTATTCCAATTCAAGTAAAGTTTCGGGTAAGAAGTGTCTCTGGTACACGGAATAATTTTCAGAAATCATGAATTTTTTCACCAAAAATACAATCAGGTATTTTTGGACTTTTCAAATCTATTTCTCATTGGCAAAATTGTTCGGTATTGCAGCTTGTGGAGAGATGGGAGATAAAAAATCACAGAAATTTTTATCTGGATTGTATTCCGGACTATGGTGCATTTTTCCAGTACTGCTTGGAGTCGATATGGCCAGCGATTTGGTATTCACCAGCGATCAGTATAATCATATTACCATAATTGATTCATGTATCAATTTGGTGTATATGATTTCATTTATGATAATCAGGATCTGGTATGCTTCTATCTGGAAAAAGCTTCCTTGTAAAATGATTGGAAATTTCGTTGCATATCACAAGCGGGACACGAGGGTCAGGTAAATATAAAAATATGTGTTTTACTGCCTGATGTGTCATATTCCCTTCTTTGGGACTGAAATCATATCATATAAAATTTCTAAAACACATAGGAGTGAGATTGAGTCACAAAAATGTGGGACTGAAATATTCTAGTACCAAATCATTCATTCATGTAATTTCAACTGTACATAAGACTCCATCATAAGACTCCATTTGATTTTCTCATAACTCATAAAGTGTCCTCTCATTCAAGTGGAGATCCATAATATCATCAGTTTTTTTCAACAGCACCTCAGATTTTTCAATGCGTTTTTTTTCGTTGATAGTACACTCATAGTTCCCCTTGACTATTGATGAAAAACGGCAATTTTATTGCACATTATAAAGGGGGCAATGACAAAAAAAACTCTATTTTTAGCTCTCAAGCTCTGTAAGGTAGGTGAAAAGCATATCAGCTTGATGAGAGAAGTGTATTCCTTCATTTGATGAATTGGATTAGTAGAGAAATATTCTAGGGAGATGATAGGGTCGCGTAGAAGTTGAACTGTCATCCCTATATGTTCATAATGTTTCCTAGATTCGGTTTTTTGAAGTTAATATTCTTTCTATCAGTATATTCTTCCATTTAAGGTGTGAAATGAATAGATACCTTATGGAAAGATTGCAGGGGAGCATAGAAGTTGCTTATAAAGTTCCAAGATTCGTTTTTTCTACCTGTAGAGTTACTATTATTCTAATCAGCTTCATTAATAAAGTGTATTCTACGATTCAGGAAGTCATTTCAGCAGATAAAAATATTGAAACATTACAGGATATCGTTGAAGTTGAGTACCCTAATCTCTATAATGTTCCCAGATTTGTTCTTCCTGTCCCTAAGATTGATATTTGTATACTCAGATTTATCAATGGAGTGTGTATTCCAATTCTAGATGACAAATTGTTAGGAAAATGTGAAGGGAGATGCGTAGTGCTGAAGTTGAATCGTAGGAAGTACGTACAACGTTACCTATGAAGCGTACGGACCTCATAGCTATAAAGTGATTCATACTCACCTTGTTCTCTTGATACAGACTTGTTATCAGTTGTTGTTTAATTCCATAACTTCAGTGGCCGAGAGGGAAAGAAAGCATCGAAGGAATTTCACTTACTTCCTGCTAGATTCTTGTCCTCGGAAACCTTTTTTCGGAAGTGTAGATGATGATTCTAATACCTGCTTGGTATACTCTTCTTCTGAATGATATTCCATCCTCAGACGATGCTCAGGTGCTTTCCATAGTTGACTTTATAAAGCTGTGCCTTTTTTGTTTATGAAAAGCACACTCTACTCGCCAAGATCTGGGAATTTATGTAATCTACAAGACCCCGGTCACCGTCTCAGGTTCAATTTTCGACTGCTCAAATGTTAGATATGATATGTATTCATGGCAAAGCAGGAGGGAATGTGTGGAACAAGTCAATGGCCTGTTTTCAGTACTTTTCAGTAACGATGAACTTAAAAAACTAATGTCTCGTCTCTTTGCGTATTGTTTTCTGCGATTGTAGAACAGGCCAATTGATTATTGACTGTCTTTGTTTTAAATTTTCAAGGAAAATAAATTCTAAAAAAAAACTCGCCGTTGTCACCAGTTATATAAAGAGGAATTAACTATTGTCGTTTTTATCCAAAGAAATATATAACTCTACCCAACAAGTGGACAAAAGAAAATATATTTGGCAGCTCTTGGGAGGGGAGAACGTGTCACCAACCTGACCCTGGTGGTGGCAGGAATTGTTTGAGAATAATTTTCAAAATTGAAATCGGCACTGGATTTTTGTCACCTAATCCATCCGATAGGTAGTAGATTCGGCTAGAAGCAATGCCCAGTCTGATTTTTACTTCAAAACTGAATATTTTTGAGTTGTGCCACTATCCATTGCGTTGGGGAGAGCAGTATCACCCCAACAATTGTTTGAGCAATAAAAAATGTTTTCTCTAATTACAAAAAAAAAAAAATTTCCGGTGGATGTAATAATAGAATTCCCAGTATGGATCAGGCTAAATACTGCACTAAAAGAAATGAAAAACATTTATCGTGGTTATAGTTATGGGATGAATTATATTTCGCTCAATTTATTTTCGTAATTTCCCACAAACCACCGTTTTTTAGTTTTGCCACTATTGTACAGGGTCAGCGATATGTTCATATGGAGTTTTTTACCTCAAAATAGACCCAAGAGTAACCCACTTCATTATTAGTTGTTATTAAGAAACACCCTATATACATATTTAGCATTATAATGTTGTCATTGGTATAACTCAGTCAAGTAATATGAATTTTGAATCAAAGATTAGTTTATCTTCTAAAAGGGGTGATTTTTCATTAAGTTAAGTTAAGTGCAACTCACAATTTCCTGAGCTTGTATTTTTGTGCAGGGATAAAGTCTGGGCCATTTGGAAGATAGTCCTGAGTCACTCTATTCTACTCCCAATCTGTGTAACACATGGTGGTTCTGGACACGAAATTATGTCGGCGAATATTGGAACATTCCTACTTATGTGCATTGTTATATATTGTCGTTTCACGAGTACCCGCCTCTTCTGGGAGTTGACCAACATCATGGAAATTCGCTACCGAAATGTGAATACCATGTTGAAACATACATTTTCACCAGTGGTGTGGAATCTGGACGTAGTGAAGCTCAGATCAAAGGAGATCATGTCCACGTATTGTCAACTGAACAGTGCCATGAGGGATATCAATGTGATTTTTGTTGCAACAATATTCGTTAATCCGACGCTTTGGATTGTACATTTGCTGTATAGTATCAACATGAATTCGCAGTACTCTCTTGAAGACTTTGATTACAGAGCAGCTTTGTTTCGCTCAGCAAGTTTTATATATAACTCGGTAAGTGAAATCTCAGTTTCTATATTTAAAAATTGAATGAAAGAATCATACCGGACACTTCTTAATACAGTAAAAAAATTGTTGATGATGAAACTGTTTATACTGAGATAAATTTCCCACGTCAAACCACGATCGTGAGTGTTGAATAGTTATTTGTGAACCAAGGCCAAAGTTGATCTTTTTTGGGAGAATCAGAAATTTCATTTCCAACCACGTGAATTTCGAATATCTCCTGAAAACGTGAAAAAAATATATAATTTTGACACTACGTGTCTTGGGGGGCCATGTACCGGGTTATCTACTATAAATTACCCACCTTGGGATACCCTGTATGTTTTTGAATTTTGGGAATGATATTTTTTCCTGATTTCAAAAATATACCCCTATCTTATACCGTTTTTGAGTTTTTAAACGTCGAATAACTTATTTATAGTCCAGTCGAGAAGTCTCCAAAAAATATGAGCAATAGCTCATTCGATTCGGGATGCAATACGGAAAAATATTTTTTTTGTTTTTTTCTGTGACGAAAATTGCAATTGTTAACAAAAACAATAACAAAAAAAGGGGTTCATATGAGCGATAGCGAAAATCGGAAAAACAATGAGTTCCCAGCTCAATGGAAGATAGCACTGGTGCTCCCCATTGCCAAAATTAAACTAAAAAACTGAAGACCAATTAGTATACTCCTGATATTATCGAAAGTATACGAAAAACTATTATACTTGCAAATTAGCCCACACCTTAAAGCTCACTCTATAATGCCAGTGAACCAATCAGGGTTCAGAAAGAATCATAGCTGCACAACAGCGCTGAAAAAGTAATTTGTTTTATAAATATAAAATAGAATCTGTTCGTGTTAGATGAGATTGATAAAATATATGCAAAAAAAATTATTAATAAGAGTCTAATATTCGTTGGATTAATAAATGTGTGGTTGATATCCAGATCTGGATACAGTGGACAGAGGGTAAGCGTTCAATTATACAGGGTGTAACATATAAGTACGTTAAAATATTCAAGAGACATTCCGAGACATTTTAAGAAAAAAAAGTCTATTGTGTTCGGAAATGCTTTGTTTCGGAGATACAGGGTCTTGAAATTGAATTTTTTTGTTCGCTTTTAAAAAATAACTTCTGCAAAAAATAAGTTATTTTCACGAAATTTGGTACCCGGGGTTTTTTTGACGTGGGAAATCATAATTTCGTATTAATTTTCATGTAACATCTAGAGGGCGCTGCGTACGCTGTCATTATTTATTTCAAATTGCCCTAACATATTTTATAGTGAACTTTTGGTACTTTTCATGAAAAAAACCTTATTCCCACACCTTTTTCAAGTAAAAAAGGTACGATTCCTCAACAGCGCTGGAGGTGATCGTTTTCGAGATATTCACAATTTTCTATATCGATGCATGTTACTTAGCTCCTAGGGCGCTAAGTGAAGTTGCTGAGAACATTACAAAAACTAAGTATGTGGAAGGGCTCGACAAAATAAATAACTTTTTTTCCTATGAAATGTTTATCGAAAAAAATTATTTGTTTTCGAGATACAGATTGTTGAAATTTTCAAAACATGGTTGGTTTTTTGTCATAAGTTTTTGCAATTACTTATTTTCATCAAACTTTATACGCATAACCCGACAGACTTCTTCTAAATCGAGCATTATCAAACTGCCTAATCAGTATAGCCAAATTTGATTTCAATAATTTTTGTCACTTTCCGCTTGCAAATTGAGTAAATTAAATCGAGTAGGCTATGAACGTTCGTTTATAAAAAAAGAAGTTCGCTGTCACATTTTCAACTATTCATTGACAAATTCACAGTTCGGAGTTTATAAAGTGATTTTTTGGTATCATGCCCGACTTTACGAATGCTGAAATGGCTGATATGGTTTTTGCATACGGCTTGGCTGACGGAAATTCAACCGAGGCCAGACGCATCTATCAGGAAAGGTATCCCCAACGCGTCACTCCTTGTGCAGCGACATTTGCGAATCTTTTCCGGCGACTTTCCGAATCTGGAAGCTTTGAAAGAAATTCTGCAGTAGGACTACAAGACCTGTGGAATTGGAGGAGGTGGTTCTCGAAGAAATTACTGAACATCGAGAGACAAGTACAAGAAAAATCAGTCAAACTTCAAATGTGAGTCACATGACCGTTTACAGAATTTTAAAGGAACAGCAATTATATCCTTATCATATTCAGCGTGTCGAGGCACTTATGCTACATGATTTTCAATCACGTATCGAATTTGCTCAATGGCTTCAAAGAAAAGTCGAACAACATCCCCAAATTTGATCGAAAATCCTCTTCACAGATGAGGCTAATTTTACAAGAAATAGTATCATGAACTTCCATAACAACCACATCTGGGCGGAAGATAACCCACATGCGATAACGCAAACTCATTTCCAAGACCGATTCTCCTTTAATGTATGGGTAGGCATAATTGGGGATTATTTAATTGGGCCCTATTGTCTCCCCTTACGTTTGAATGGAGATGCTTACCAAAATTCCCCCCCCCAGCTTATGGAAGTTGTTCCCATTGGAGTCCGAAATCACTCTTGGTTTATGCACGATGGAGCCCCTGCTCATTTTAGTCTGATAGCAAGAAATTTCTTGGACGTAGCATATCCCCAACGATGGATAGGAAGAGACTCAGCATTGGCCCCCGAGGTCACCGGACCTCAATCCCGTCGATTTTTGCTTTTTGGGACACCTAAAATCACTAGTTTATGCTAGCCCCATTGAAAACAAGGACATGTTAAGGGATCGCATCATAGCTTGCTGCAAAACGATAAGAAACACTCCCGGCATTTTTCAACGGGTGCGGAATTCTTTGATGAGGAGAGCAGAAGCTTGTATATGCTGTTTGGGGTCGTCACTTTGAACAGTTGGTGTAATAGTTGTTCCGTTAAATTTTTATATGTTTGATTGCCTAATAAATAACATGGTACTTCTCCGAATTGTTTTTTTTACAAACTCCGAAATGTAGCACTTTCTAATTGAATAAATAAACCAACCATGTTTTGAAAAATTTCAACAATCTGTATTTCGATTTTTTTTAATTTGGATTGATTAAGCAGTTTGATAATGCTCAGTTTGAAGGAGTCTGTGTTTAAAGTTTGATGAAAATAACTAAAATTGCAAAAAAGTTATGACAAAAACCAACCATGTTTTGAAAAATTTCAACAATCTGTATTTCGAAAACAAATCATGTTACGATAAACATTTCATAGTAAAAAAGTAGTTTATTTTGACGAGACCTACCACATACTTAGTTTTTGTAATGTTCTCAGCAACTTCACTTAGCGCCCTAGGAGCTAAGTAACATGCATCGATATAGAAAATTGTAAATATCTCGAAAACGATCACCTCCAGCGTTGTTGAGGAAGTATACCTTTTTTACTTGGAAAAGGTGTGGGAATAAGGTTTTTTACATGAAAAACACCAAAAGTTCACTGTCAAAAATGTTGGAGCAATTTGAAATGAATAATGACAGCGTACGCAGCGCCCTCTAGATGTTACATGAAAATTAATACGAAATTATGATTTCCCACGTCAAAAAAACCCCGGGTACCAAATTTCGTGAAAATAACTTATTTTTTGCAGAAGTTATTTTTAAAAAGCGAACAAAAAAATTCAATTTTAAGACCCTGTATCTCCGAAACGAAGCATTTCCGGACACAATAGACTTTTTTTCTTAAAATTGTCTCAGGAATACGTCACTTGAATATTTTAACGTACTTATGTTACACCCTGTATATTCTGTTTCAAGTTGGCATATCAGGTTGATTGTCAAATGTTACTCGTTTAAATGGCATATTAAAGTTTCGACGTAAGTTCTACTGAATTGCAAATATCAATGAACAAACTATTCATATATTCGAGACTGGCCATTTTAGGTTTTTTTACCAAAAGTAAAGTAACTTTGAGTTTTGACTTTTCTATAGTTGTAATAGAAATGACACGATTAGAAATCAGAATTCTATTATTTTGAAATACTTCAGTAATAGTTTTACAATTGGTTATTAGTATGAACCTATATTTACTATTATTACCAAGTTTCATATTTTCTTCCAATATCCAATATATTATACCCAGTGCACGTAAAAGTTTAAAGATGACTTTTGAATTAGTCATATTGTTTATTGAAGGATAATTGCTCCTTAAGAATATTTTTCATTATTGTTCAAATTAGGTATTTAGTAGTTCCAGATATTTTTAGAGTATGACTTATAAATAATAACCCTATCTTACCTTTGATTTGGAAAGATACTAGTACAATCAACATAGTTAGCTTATGTTATTTTAGATTGTTAAATTAATAAAATCTTGCATATTTTATACAGTGTGGTTGAAAAAGATATACTGAACTCATTTTATGACGGGTTTAGACATATTATTTTATATGAAAAAATTGTGTCATTTTTGTGATTGGTGGATTCTTGAAAATTCAGATCCTCTATACAGAAAACTAATACCAAATACTCTCAATGTAAAACAATGATTATCCATGTTGTATTCCATTATTTGGAACATGTATTCAGTACTATGGAAGTACCGTAGTTGTATATATTTTAATGTTACACCCTACAGAGTGTTTGTTGTTTGTAGCAAAGTAATTTCTTTTTATTAATATATATTATTAATATAGTTTGTTTGTTTTTATAGGTGCTTTAATTATTTGCATAATATCCTTAACAAGATTGGCGAGGTACATAATTTGAACGATTCCAGCTCTCTAAAAATTATAACACCTATACAGGGTGATTCAAAAGTACTTTGACAAATTTCAGGAGGCGATTCCTCACAATATTCTAATATGAATTGTCCAAATAAATATATGTCCGGAAACGCTTCGTTTCCAAGATACAGGGTGTTGAATTTTATTTTGAGTTTGTTTTTTTTCAAAATAACTTTCGAAATTGACTTAATTAAACAAAATTGGTATTGGAGGTTTTTGAGGTGTCGAATTCGAACCTGCTGTTATTATTGCTCTTACTAGTAGGAGGCGCCACCTACACGTCTTTGTTTTTAAGATCCATAACTTTTTTGAGCGTACTTCTAGCACATTTTTCAGTAAAAAATCAATTCCTCTATCATATCCACTCAGAAAAGCTACCGCTATTACAAGTCGCTATAAGCAACCGTTTTCTAGATATTTGGACTTGAAAATTTCAAGTCGATTATTTGATAATCGATGCGTGTTGAAGTTATCACCATTATTTTGCATTTTTCACAAGAATGCTTGAAAAATGACGTTTAAGTAAGTAGTTTTGGTTTTTTGTAGGCGGCGCCACCTATTCTATTTATTTTTAGTCGTTTGAAATAGTTATTATTGTATCAGGGGTGCAAAATCTGTATTTGTTTAGAAAAAAATTGCAGGAAATATCAACATTTTATTTCAAGAAATTTTGAATATGTAGAATAAAATAAAATAGAGGAAACTAAATTGTATTCAAATAAATTGTTCAAAGTGTCCACTTTCAGCGAAGATACAGGCATTCAGTCTTCTAGTCATTGAATCTCGTACCCGCTCAAAAATTATTGGTGTTTCTTATTGTTTCAAATGCGTCTACTATTCGGTTTCTCAGATCGCTACTGGAGTTTTATGAACTAGTGACCTCAAATGTCCCCAAAAATGAAAATCTAGCGGGTTTAGATCTGGGGACCTTGGTGCCCACGCCTGGTTAGGTTCCTCTACACACCTACCGATCCATCGATTTGGATAGACCGAGTTAAGATTCCCTGACTACAACGCTAAAATGGGCGGGAGCCCCATCATGCATAAACCACATGCGGATACGAATTTCCAATGGTACATTCTAAAATAGTCCCGGCAATTCATTTTCTAAAAAGTCTTTTTAAGTTGCGCCATTCAGTCGGAACGGAAGAAAGACAGGACCTATCGAGTAATTATCGATTATTGCCGCCCATACATTTACAGAAAATTGATACTGATAATATCTTTCACTAACTGCGTGCGGATTTTCCAGAGCCCAAACATGGTTGTCATGATCGCATTTCGGGAGAAGTTTGCCTCGTCCGTGAAGGGTACATATCTTAAAAATTTAGGATTTCCAAATTTTCTCAAAACCACTGACATATAGTAATGCGTTGGGGAAAGTCTCGTGGCAAAAGAGCTTGTACCCTTCGACTATGGAATGGATGAAATTGTTGATCGTGGATGATTCTCCAAACTGTGGACTGAGTAGAATTGGAAACTTCAGCAATTATTCTGGTACTTGTTTCTGGATTCTCCTCGAGAGCGTTCAAAACAGCTTTTTCCAATTCTGGGGTTCGAATTGCTCGTGGTCTTCCAATAATATCAGCTGCCCTCTTGAAGCTACCTGTTTCTACCAAACGACGGTGGAGACTGGTAAATGTTGGAGCTGAAGGTAGTACTCGATTAGGAAATCGCTCCGGGTAAATACCTCTTGCTTCGCGCGCATTACCATCCGCAAGGCCATAAACGGAATGCATATCGGCTAAAATGAGCATTATTGTTCAAATAATCCATTTTTTCCAAATTAGTGTTTTAAAACTTACAGAAACTTCAACAAAACAACAAAACGTTTAACTGTCACATAATATTTAATTACAAAACTACTTACTTAAACGTCTTTTTTCATTTCCAAGCATTCTTGTGAAAAATGCAAAATAATGGTAATAATTTCAACACGCATCGATTATCAAATAATCAACTTGAAATTTTCAAGTCCCAAAAATCTAAAAACGGTTGCTTATAGCGACTTGTAACAAGGGTAGCTTTTTTACGTGATACAGGAATTGATTTTTTCACTGAAAAATGTGCTTGAAGTACGCTCAACAAAGAAAAAGACGTGTAGGTGGCGCCCCTACGAGTAAGAGCAATAATAACATCATGTTCGAATTCGACACCTCAATTAAGGTGAGTATTTCGAAAGTTATAAAAAAAAACGAAGATAGTAATAAAACTTTAACATCCTGTATCTTGGAAACGAAGCGTTTCCGGACATATATTTATTTGGACAATTCATATTGGAATACTTTGAGGAATCACCTTCTGAAGTTTGTCAAAGTACTTTTGAATCACCCTGTATATTGGGAGGACGATGTTTCTCTGCCGCTCTATAAAAATCGCCAGTGAGATTTTATAAATTATTCTCACCCAGTATAGCCCTTCATAAACTTGGTAATAACATCTCAACTAAGTAAAATAAAGTGTGCAGGGTCGGTTCATGATAATAGTTAGACAGTTTTGGAGTTTTTGATTCTACAACAGTCCCAGGTCGTGTAATCGATGTAAAGTGTTGGGGTTTTTAAATAAAGAACATCCTGTACCGGTTCATATCAATGTTTCCTGATGATCAATACCTTTTCGCGTCTCTGGAGTTTTGAACGTGAACATAATTCAGTGGGTCAACTAGCAAGATGATTTTGGATCTTGCCTTGGTTATTTTCTTGACATCTTTTTCCGTCCTTCAACTGTTTGTACTGCGAACTTCCCCGAATCATAATTTTCTCGCCCTTTCAATTTTTCTGTCGGAGGCAACTGCTACGACATTTTTAGAGCCTTTCACTCGTCTGGAAATTTGATCAGTATCATGAACACAGCAGTTCAACTGCTGGGCTGGTAGCCTGGGCCCATAACTTGATGTTAAAATTAACGATAAAAAGATACCTTCGGTACAGGAAACACTGATTCGTCTTATGAACTCGAATATTTATTCGGACAACTACATTAGCTAAGGTGACAAACATGACATTATTTTGACAACTACCAATTGTTGCTCTGGAGAGTCTTCCAAGAATGGAAATTGGATTTTCCATGAAGCTCCTCAAATTTGGGAAATTTTTCGATGATTGCTGAATTTATCTTGCAGATATTGCTGTTTAACTTGTCGTTCATAAAACCAGTTCTTTTTAGCGTGCTATGAGCTCATAACCTTCTGATTTACGTAGTTTTAAGAGAAAAATCCTTTGTGACCAGCTTAAGATGCCTAAAAACCCTGGTGTATGCACTGATTCGATTTTGTTTAGAATTTTTGGGGGACAACAAATGAATGACGTTAAATTCTGCTTAGAACTCCATTAGTAGATGGCGCGGTTAAGGAATGTTTGTGTCACGCTAAATGTCCGACTTCAAACTTATGAAATTTTATTAATCTGTCAACATTACTGCATATTTTTATGCAAAAAATTGTGAATTGATCGTTTACAATGATTATAGTTCTACGAACAAGATCCCGCTCAGAATAGTTTTCGCGAAAATGGGATGAAATCCTTGAAATTTACTACAATGTTTACATCTGTCTTGCGAAAATAAGATTTTCCTTGAAGTCTACCTGGCGATTTTTCCGAAGTGATTTCTACTCAAATGGCCTTTTTGGGATCATGGAAACTTCCACGAAGGAAGGAGTAAAGGTAGGACTGTGGACTGATGTCTCTAGATGATGAATTAACTTGAAAATTGAGGGGATTGGAAAATGTCCCCGATGACAATGTTCCATTAATCTGGTAAAGGTTAAGAATATGAGATCACCCAGTATCTTCACGAAATTTTCACAGGAGCTTAAGAAGACGATGAAAACAGTATAGCAATTGAAAATTTAGCGCGCAAAAGATAATTTTAGGAGATATGGGCCCCAGAAGGTCCATAAATAGAGGTTATGGAATATCACTTTTGGCAACTGCAAACTGATATAAAAAATAGCTTTTTGCACTAAACTATTGACTGTACACTCATTTAACGTTTAAGTAATATTAAAATCACTTAATGATCAATAAAGACATGAAAAAACTCCGATTATGTTTCATTAAATTTTTCACATGAACTGTCAAAAATCAAATATTGGTGGTTGCATTGATCTTGGCGTTTTATGGACATGCCAGTTGCCAATATCCAAGTGAATTTGGCCAATCCGGATTTTCGCAATTAATTGGATCGAAATTTTCGCGAGCGGAGCGAAGCGTCGCTTTATAAGGTTGATTGGATTGCATTCAACTTGGATAGCAAGGTTAGCCAAGTTAGGTTAGGTTGTGGTCCTTCTTTTTACGTTAGAAATTGATTTGATCGAAATGTTCGCGAGCGGAGCGAAGCGTCGCCTTGTAAGGTTGATTAGATTGCATTCAACTTGGGCAACAAGGTTAGCCAAGTTAGGTTAGGATATGTTCCTTCTTTTTACGTTAGAAATTAATTGGATGTTCTCTTGTATGCCTGGCCTTCGGCGTGTCCTGGCCTTCGGCGTGTCTCGGCCAGGCATACAAGAAAACAAATAATCTGAAGTCACATTATTCAATATGTTTGGTAACTTTCTAAATGCGGCACATCAACTTCATGCTTGATTTTCAAAAATATAATCACTATCAAGAAGTGTGGTAAAATATACTTTGCATTTCAAACACAGATATCAGATCGTTATTTCATGCTGTAATACTTATCATTTATATGCTCAATATGTATGACGCATTCAATTTCAGTATTTTCTTTTCCCCTTTTGGAGACATAGGCAGCGTCGCATATCAATAAACTCCAAGATTCGAATAATCATAACATTTGATTTTTGACATTTCTTCTGTAAAATTATATGAAAAGTAATCGGAGTTTTTTCATGTCTTTATCGAAAATGATGTGATTTTGATATTACTGAAAGGTGAAACGTATGTGCAGTTACTATTTTAGTGTAAATAGAAATAGTTTATATCAATTCATAATTTCCAAAAGTGATATCCTATAACCTCTCTTTATGGACCTTCGGGGGTCCATATCTCCTAATATTATTTTTTCCGCGCAAAATTCTCGATTGCTTTACTGTTTTTACCATATTTTGAAGTACCTGTAAAAATTTCGTGAAGATACTGGGTGATCTCATATTCTTTACCTTTTCCATTAATCTTTCCGATACAAACTATTACAAAGCCATTCACTGCCTATCTCTGCCGGACTATTACCTCCCTAACAACCTTCTGACCCAAACAAAATTAGAGAGTTCATTGTAGATATCATAAAATCTGTTGATAAAGTTGAGAAATCGATGAATCCTAGTCAGTCAGTCTAGGCTGCTTCTAGCTATCTTAGAATGACTTCTCTGGAGATGGTGAGCCCTACTATCAAAGGTGAGGAGAGAAAACAATATTCTTGATCAGCTTCTGTTTTATTTTTCAGTAATACCTTGCATGAGATAATCGGAGGAGAGCAATCTAAACCAAGTAGTTGTTCGGAAGAATAAGGCCCACTCCCAAGATCGATAAGGCTAATGACTATTATTAGGATAATTATCACTTTGTAATGAACACATTAATTTCATAAGTAAGCGTGAACTTTTCATTCTATGAAGATAACTTGATTTTGGCTGGTGAATTCCGAACCATCACAGAAGGACCCATGGCTCTTTGGAAGGAAATATCCACTATATTTAGAATTTTCCAATACTTTTAGTCAGATTCCTGGGAGAATTTTTGTACAAAATATATATAATTGATATAAAAGTAATAATAAAAATATATGACTTGCTAGTTACTAGATACAATCACAAGTTAAAAAAATTATTGAAATGTGCAAAGGTAGTTCAGAGAAGATACAAATTAATTTATACATATACGGGTCATTTTACTATGAAGGTAATTTGAGTTCTTGCGATAAGATAGTCGTGTTGTGTGCCAAAATAGTGAACCCTTCTTAATTTGCCCAAAAGCTGAGAGGTTCTTTCACTCATATAGAACTCGATTCAATTGAAGCTTCGTCCTCTGAAGCGGTAGAGATGAAGCTTACATAACAGTCAAAAGCTATAGATATGTCGCAAAACACTGCAGCACTCACTTCAGACTAGAATATAGATTTTTCCGAAAGCAAATTTATCCCTTTATTGGTTGAAAGCTAAATTAAGTAATTGTATGTAATTTATAGCACTTCATAAAAGCAATATCCCTCCATTATAAGATTTTTATCATGAGCAAACGTCCTTTGTAATTGTGGATCCATCATGTATTTCGAATTTCTCAAAATATTTTCCTTGTTGAAATTACTAGCACATACATATTTATCTATTCCGATATCATCACTTATTAGAATGATTTTCCCGTCTATTGTTCATTCCTAATTAACAATTTTATTAAATTCCAAAATAAATGTGGACAGTAATGATAAACAATGGAATACACATACTGATACTCAATGAGATAACACATCGAATGAAACATAAAAATATATATAACATGTAAATTTTTCAATCAAATGAATCTCGTTCAATTTTTTGACTGATTATGAGACAATATAGTCTCATAATATATTTTTTTTTATTGGTGCCCCTTTTTACCCATTTAAAGCACGCCTCAGCGTGTTTAAATCGAACTTTAAAAAACGCGCGTTTTTTAAAGGTAACCATGACAACATCAACAAATCGAGAAACGTGAAGTCTAAATGACAAATTTTTGATTATTGATCTGACAGTACCTTGTAACGTCAAATAAGATATTACTCACAATTCGTTCATTTATATGTGCTCCTCCATCTATTTGATGAAATTTTCATATTCTTTTTTATATATATCACTGGATTTTCGCGGTATTAACCGCGATTCTGCCTCACTATTCAAAAAATCGATATTAGAATCATTCATTTTTGAGCTGTGGTGACAACAAATATTTATCTTTGGTAACAGATTGCAAATGAATGTTTTTCTCATTTCCATGACAACGAAAGTTATACTGATGTCACATCACGAATTCAACCTTCTTGCATTATTAGTTCTTATTTCTATTTTTTGTAGTAATAATACCAGTATATATGATTTCAAAGTGCACCAATAAAAAAAAATAACGTAAAGTATTCGTGGATAACTGGTCTTAAAAACACTTGCTCTATTTCGAGCACTCCGGCTGCGCCGTCGTGCTCGAAAAATCGCGCGTGTTTTAAAGCCCTTTTTATCCACTTATACTTTAATATACTATAATTCTACCCAAAAACATAATTATTTTATTGATCTTGCAAACACGAAAATACCCGAACCGAAGCGTTTCTTCATTGTATTTTTAATTCAATGGGAAAAGCATAGAAACCATGAGATTGGATTTTTACTCAATGATGAATTCTATGTCAAGAATTTAAATCGAATTTTCCTTATCATTTGCTGTTTTATTCATCAATCTGTTCAAATTTATTTTGAAAAAGAAGTATTTAAAAAAGTTTTCGTGGAGTAGTGACCTTCATGCATTTATTCATGTCATTTGCTGAAAATTATACAAAACATGTGAGTTCTTTTCTGAGACACGTATGAATATCTTGAACAGAGAAAATAGTATAAAATACAACTTCTTAAGCAAAGCGGGATTGTCCAAATTAATTGTTGATACGGCTCCGTCGAGTTGAGTCTTGCCGCTTGGTGTTACCTACGTATTTTGCCCCATGAATAGGAATTCAAAGTGAAAACGCATCGTACTCAAATACTTTCGGAGGTTCAAAGATCAAGAAAAGACCCATTTCCGCAATTTTTAGCAATAAGAAACGGTCAAAACACATCTGAATTATATTTTATGAAATTTTTTAGGCATTTTCCACTATCACATACATTTTGAACAAGCACCAACTTTGAATTTGTGTTCATGGGACAGAAATA
Source organism: Gonioctena quinquepunctata (assembly GCA_018342105.1). Taxonomy (NCBI): domain Eukaryota; kingdom Metazoa; phylum Arthropoda; class Insecta; order Coleoptera; family Chrysomelidae; genus Gonioctena; species Gonioctena quinquepunctata. The sequence goes on from JAFIRS010000616.1 coordinate 41,601, forward strand.
CATAGGTCAACACGGTGGAGCCGTAACAATAGAAAATTAACCATACAAAAATTGGTACGCACTACAATCGTTCATAATTAGAATTATTTCAGAATACTTCCCGAAAATTCTTTATAACACTGACATAAGTAGATGGAATATATTGTTCTGAAATTGTTGCATCGATCGATCAACCCCAAAATATTTCACAATGAATAGACATAACCTTAAAGACGACAAAAGCACAATCACAGAACGGATCAGAGACACAAATCACAAAAACACCCTGTGTGGACTTTAATTCAGTTTACTGAATTATGACAAGAAACGACGTCGGCGCCATCTGAAACTCTAGATAACTCCCTTTATCAAGTGGGCTGGTGTCCCCCAGTTTGTCCCGATATTTTACAGGTATAAGTGAATACACCATGTTTTTTAGACATCTTAGACCAGCTTTACCATTTATTCATTGTCAAAATTCACACCAATCAAATGAAAATTCCAAGTCAAAAATATAAACAATATAGTCCAGGATTTAACATCAATGTTCTCGATAATCTCAAGAATTGTTACTATTCGCACCATTGTGCAACCAAGAAGTCGTTGACAAAGAGGTTTCATCCTTGTCATGAATACAAGTTTTTTTTTAATTATTTTCATAAGAAAATATTCAATGAGTACGAAATATCCCAGAAGTAATGAAATCAGCCTCTTAAACGAATTTTATTATTACAGATGATGGCAGCATTAGTTATTTTTGGTTGCGACAAGTGGAAAGTATCGGTAGAGACATCATCACCACCTGTTACCTTCTCCAAGAAAATATGTGCAAGTCTCCGATTGCTGACGAATTATCCTATCTAACAGAATATCTGGAACACCTCTCACCTACATTCACAGCAGCTGGTTTAGTACGGGTCAACAGAAAAATCTTACCAACGATGCTCTCGATAACAGCTACATACACTATTGTCATAATACAGTTATATAAGCAAAGATCAGATTAATAGTTCCTCTCCGATATTTCAGATGAGTTGGTAGAAAATATAAAACTGTAGAATCACAAATCACTACAAATAACCAACGTCACGAGAAACTGTAGCGATAGAAAAATAAAAATATATTTTTCCAGTACAATTTGAACTTTTGGAAATAACACTATTCATTGAAAGCACTTTTATTGAGTAGCAGAATTAATTATTGAGTCCAAGATGTCCTAATGGGCGATAAACCATTTCTCACAGTCTGGGGCCAATCAGCGACAAGCAAATGCATTACACAATATCCGTGATCCTATTACGGGGGTGTCGCATTTAATGTAGAGCACCCGATTTGAGTGACCGGTGTGAAAACAGCGGCCAAAGATGCTAGACCAAATCTCCGTTGAAGTTTCAAGATTTTTAATTTTTTCTTCATGGCTCTTTTAGTTTTTGCGTTATTAGGATTGAATTTGAAACATATGTTACGTTTCAGGGTTGACATCATCCAGTATGCCAAGTGATTGTAAGAATCTACAAGGAGATATTTTTTCAGGGGACAAGCCCATTTTTGCCCCATAAACTTTCTTGTAGTGCGCCGCTGGTGGATTCAAACATATACAATGAATTCTTTGTTTTGTTTATATTTTTTTTTGTCGCTTGTAATTTTTACGCATCTGCGACCGTTATCGAGAAAAAAAGTTGAATCATTTTTTGTAATTCGCTACATTTGATTACAATTTTTAACAAAAGGGGGAACCTATTATCACAATGAATACAAAAAACGCAACTTATTTGGTTTGTGATCTGAATTACATGTTCCCTTAAACATTGCCAGAAAAATAAGAAACCTAACGAACCTTGACTTTTTATAAAAGGTGCTGGAAATGCCCTCCCACTCTTCTTAAGGTGTGGAAGGCATCCATAATTCGTTCAGTAAGAACTTTCCATGGAAGGCACTGGTTCTGCACCATAAACTGGACCCTTTACATGTCCCCATAAAAAGAAGTCGAGCGGGTTGCAATCCGGGGACCGAGGGGGCCAAGCAATTGGACCTGCTCTGCCAATCCAAAGAGAGTAAACGTTATCTGAATATGAGAGTCTATTCCCCATAAGACAATGGTGACACTAATAGAAAGAGAGGAAAGATCATTGACCATTGAAATGACCAATCAAATTGACTTCGTTCAGCCCTACAAATGTTTTATTTCAAAATAACCCTATTCTTCCGAAACCCGTGCCGGTCAAGTTCTGGGGTGTCCTACAGCTGATTTTCAACTTTTCAATTCAAAATGGCGAAAAACCACCAACCACAAAAATGTCAGTTATGCAACAACAAACAAAATTACCATAAAACAATTGTATGCATAGTCGTGTCTTATTTTTCCCTTAATATCTCTGGTAGAGAGTCTAATGTAACAGTACGACGCCATTTGAAAAAAATCAAGATTGTGAAATTTTTCAACAAGAAATTACCAGTGAGGATAAAAAAAAGGAACTTTATATATTTTTCTTGACGAAACAAGACATGATCATAATGACAGAACATGTTGTATATTGACAATTTCAATGTAACAGAGGAGAAAAATCTACTTCATTCGGAAATAATATCAGTCCAAATTTCAAGATCAAATTGAAATTTTTGTTATTTGGTTCAATGTATCTCAGTTTCAACAGCCAAGGCAAATAACTCCGAAGTGACATCAGACAATGTTAAACTTGATATGAAACGAATATTCAGAAAGAAAATAAATTTTATCACAAAAAACGATAAAAAAAAACAATTTTCCATACAAATGCACTAAAAAGGAAAAATTAATTTCTTTGTTTGACCTAGGTTATTCTGTGAGGGGCAGATTCAAAATATTGCCGCGCAAAAATTACTATTTTATATTCGCAGCAAGTGAATCTGCTACTCACAGAATAACCTAACCTTTCATTTTTTCCTTTTGAGTGCATTTGTATAAAAGCTTGTCTTAATTTTTTTTTCAATCATTTTTATCCCATTCTGTTTAGTCAATCATGGAATCCGTCAACTTATTGAATCCTAACAAAAATTTTAAATATCCGACCCCCAAAAAAACCGATATACCAATTTTGAATTTAATCGGGCCATAATAACAAAACAAGTCGCCATCTTGGAGCCACCATCTTGAATTCATGAATTTTGTCAAAAACATCATGATGTACGACCCCAAAAACCCCCACACACCAATGTTGAATGGAATCGCCATATTGGAACCGCCATTTTGAATTTATGAATTTTACAAAAAAGTTCATGATTTCTGTCTCCGAAAACCCCCACATACCAAGTTTGTATGGAATCGACTCATTATCACTAAAATTCGTCCACCATCTTGTTTTTTCTTTACCAAAAATTCCATAATGCATTGACACCGGAATTATGAACACCTCGCCAAATTTCATGTTAATCGGACAACTAGAAGTGGGTCAAAATTCACTTGCAAGATTTGAACTAAACATACATATATATGAAGAGGGAAATAGTCTCAAAATCGTCTCCACAACATTTATTTACTCCAAATAATCAAGAGAGAGGGGGACATGTTTCGGTACCAGACGGAACCATCTTCAGCTGATGTTAAAACATTCTAAACATTCTTCAGTAGATCCAACAAGATGAGCTGAGACAATTTCTGAAATCATCATGTTGGGGATGCAAACTAACATACCGAATACCGAAAGAAGAACATCATCCGATAAGACCTGGTTTAACAGAAACTGCTCTAGAGCTGTGGCTTCCAAACAGGCAGCATACCATCGATGGCTAAAAAATCCGGGCCCTGAGACCAGAGCAGCATATGTCGAAGCTAGAGGCATATGCAAAGAGACAATAGAATGCTCAAAAGATGCCCACAATGCCAAAATAAGATCAAAACTTGCTGAATGTCCTAACGGATCCCGTTCATTTTGGTTTTTCGCCAAAGCTGTGGGAAGAAACTCCACTTCCAGCTCATTTCCTCCTCTAACCAAAGAAGATGGAACACTAGCAACGACTGCCCAGGAAAAAGCCAATATCTTTGCGCACCTATTTGCTGGAAATTCCACTCTGGATTCATCGGGAAAACAACCCCCGAACATTACACCTATTGACAGTCACATGCCCGAGATCACCTTTCGCCAACGTACTATCAGAAAGATTTCGCTGGGTCTCAACACCAACAAAGCCTGTGGATCTGACGGAATCCCGCCGATTGTTCTCAAGAAATGTGCCCCCGAACTAACACCTGTTCTTTGCAAGTTGTTCAACCACTCTTACAATTTGGGGGTATTTCCGTCCAATTGGAAAATTGCAAGAGTACAGCCAGTCCTAAAAAGGCAAAAGGCCCTACCTAGCAACTACAGACCTATCGCACTGCTATCTATTATTTCAAAGGTCATGGAGAAAGCCATCAACATCGAGCTCATGAAATATCTGGAAGACTCAGGAATTGTCAACGATAGGCAATATGGCTTACGCCATCAGAGATCAACTGGTGACCTGCTCGCTTACGTCTCACATATATGGCAGCTATCTATTGAAAAGTATGGAGAAACTTTAGCTGTGGCATTAGATATCTCCAAGGCGTTCGATCGAGTTTGGCACCAGGCACTCCTCGCCAAGCTTCCGTCTTATGGCTTGCCCCCTCAGATGTTTTCTCTGCTTGCTAGTTTTCTCTCAAACAGGTCTCTCCATGTAGTGGTCGATGGAGTTTCATCTGACACTCTACTCATAAATGCTGGTGTTCCGCAAGGATCTATTCTCGCACCAACACTATTTCTACTTCACATCAACGACCTGTTGAAAGCAACTTCATGTCCAGTACACAGCTTTGCCGATGATAGTACCCTCCATACCGCTTTCTCTTCCAGGGCCCCTATATCAGCCCGTGAAACCAGAAATGAACGAGGAAGAAATGTTAATAATATAAATATGGACTTAGCAACAATTCTCAAGTGGGGATCTAATAACTTGGTAGAATTCAATGCAAACAAAACACAAGCATGTCTTTTCTCTAGAAAAGCCGATCTCACTGTGCCTAACATAACTTTGTCAGGAGTAACCATACCACTGAAGTCATCCATATCGATGCTTGGTATTACTATCAGCAATTACCTTTCCTGGGAAAATCACGTGAGGTCCATTGCCAAAAGTGCATCCCAAAAACTTGGTTTTTTGTTTCGTGCCAAGAGCTATTTCACCCCCACTCAGCTGCTTATGATCTATAAGGCACAGATCCGACCTGTCCTGGAATACTGTTCCCATATTTGGAGCGCGGCACCTAAACATATCCTGAGGCTATTGGATTCTGTCCAAAAAAGGGCAATTCGTCTCGTCGGTGATGCCTAGCTTACAAACTCGCTCACTTGTCTGGAACACCGTAGAAAAGTTGTCGATTTGTCTCTATTTTATAGATATTTTCATGGGCGATGCTCTTCTGAAATATCAACAATCGTTCCTGCTTTGGCAGTCTCTTCGAGACTAACCCGTCAAGTTCAGTCATCACACCCCTTCGTGGTCACTTTGGAGACCTGCAGAACATCACTTTCCAAAGACTCGTTCATCCAACGAACAGCGAGGCTTTGGAACTCATTGCCTAGGGAGGTGTTCCCCGAGGCATACAACCTCCAGAAATTTAAGAAGAACACCAACTCCTACCTTCTTTCCCTTGGTTCCCACGATGTTCTCTGAACATTACAGGATATCCCTTTTCGTGGGAACCAGAACATAAAAAAAAAAACATAAAGGAGAAATAAAGCGTCCGTAAATAAATATAAGTAAATGAAAATTGTGGCATTGCAGACAAATTTTTAAATTGACAAAATGCAGTGGAATCTGTGGCCTCGATAGCTCAGATAGTTAGAGTATGAATCCAAAGGTCGCAGGTTTTATTCTTAATTTAAAAATGTGTCTATATATATATATATATATACATATATATATATATATATATATATAATATATATATATATATATATATATATATATATATATATATATATATATGCAGTGTAATAAAAGCTCGTAAAATACGAGTATGCCGGTTCCTCACCTTCGATCAATTTGTGATATAAGTTGCAAGAGTGGAAAATTATTCGTTTTTCCGTATTCAGCCACCCAATGTTGCTTAGATGTGGCCAATGTGGTGTCTTCTACTCAAACCACATGAACGTCACATAATTGAGATGATTAAGAACAAGAGGCTCACATAAAATCACTTTACTACTTTTATCAAGTATATGTATATTCCTATTTGAGTAGATCAACTTCAGATTACAAAATACTCTTTTTATGATAATGTGATGTGTTCATCATATTTGAGCGATGAGTCCCTACATAGTTCCATATTGTTTGTACATTCCGTTTTTGGGATCGATACTTTATTTATTTCGATATCTAGGAGGTCGAAGCTTTTTTTCTACAGGAAAACATTACAAGTGACTTTGATGGATTTCCACTGTTTCCAATCTACTTAGTGTTGAAAAAATCTAAAAACCTGGCCAAAAATGAAAGTTGAAAAGTGTTGCATCATACTTCTTACAATGAATTTTGTGTAAGGGATAAGATGTCTAGTATGGGATATCCCCACCTACAAAATACCTACATGTGCAGGGATCCAAGTCAGCTACGCTTCCCTTCATGTCAGTCCAAAGTTAACATTTGTCGAAATAAAACCTTCAAAGTGACCTAATTGCGGTTTTTCAACACTATAAAAAATGGTGAAAAGGTTTTGAATCAAGATGGAACGGGTTTGTGTAAATGTGTAAATACGTATAGTTATACTATATATTGAAACAAATTTGACCAATATTATGGCGAGTTGTGGAATTGAAATAAGAATAGTTAGAATATTAGAAAAAAAATCGAATTAAACGGTTTTCTTCACATAAAGGATTCAATATAAAATTGAACCAGAGAAAGGTAGATCTCAGGTAAAAAACAACTACTTTCCTGGCAAATACCACGCAGAACGTTGAATGATATTCACCTGAAAATCCATGCATACTTCCATATAATATCAATGGACATTGAATGCAAATGTTTCTTTCTGATAAGCTCGATTATGTTTTGATTTAGTGTGTTCACCTAACAATCCGCATACCGGTTTCAGCTCGGCCTCATCAGTGAGTAGTCAACCAGAAAGGTCAAAGAACTCTGGCGAAGTGAGACACAACGTAAACAAACCATCATCGATCTTGTAACACCTATAGGTACGCCGGAAAGAGTAAACTTTTGGCGGTACCTGGTGACAGAAACACTCGGAGTGTTTCTTTCGTCACTAGGTACCGCCAGTTAAATTATCTTTCCGTACCTATGTGACGATCGATGATGTTTGTTACGTTGTGTTCAACCAATTCTTTGAACTATTACGGTCCATGACAAGAGCAAAAGGCAATGATCTCATAACTATCAGCTTACGAAACATTCATCAATTCTTGAATATATATAAGTAATATTTCAGTGAATAAACGTTCTGCGTGTATTCCGAATTACTCTGGATTCAATATATGATCTTATTGAATGAAAACTCGTTAATCACCTATTCATTCACTTCACATGGCACTTATCTCTCACTATATGCTGAGACGGGCTTGCCACTCCTACTGAAGGAATCTTTATTTAGAAACCTATCGAGGTGGGAGATTTTCGGAGTGTTTCTTTCTGTCACTAGGTACCGCCAGTTAAAGTTTATCTTTTCCGGCGTACCTATAGGTGGTACAAGATCGATGATGGTTTGTTTACGTTGTGTCGCACTTCAGCCAGAGTTCTTTGGACCTTTGGCTGGGTGACTACTCCGTACTGATGAGGGCCAAGAAGCCTGAAACCGGTATGCGGATTGTTAGGTGACACGACATAAATTAAACATAATCGAGCTTATCAGAAAAACATTTGCATTCAATGTCCATTGATATTATATGGAAGTATGCATGGATTTTCAGGTGAATATCATTCCAACGTTCTGCGTGGTATTTGCCAGGAAAGTAGTTGTTTTTACCTGAGATCTACCTTTTCTGGTTCAATTTTATATTGAATCCTTTATGTGAAAACCGTTTAATTCGATTTTTTCTATTCATTCCACTTCACATGGCACTTATCTCTCATATATGCTGACGGGCTTGCCACTCCTACTGAGAAGGAATCTTTTATTTAGAAACCTATCGAGGTGGGAGATTTTCGATGTTTCTTTTCTGTCACTAGGTACCGCCAGTTAAAGTTTATCTTTTCCGGCGTACCTATAGGTGTTAAGATCGATGATGGTTTGTTTACGTTGTGTCTCACTTCAGCCAGAGTTCTTTGGACCTTTGGCTGGTTGACTCTCCAGTACTGATGAGGGGCCCAGAAGCCTGAAACCGGTATGCGGATTGTTAGGTGAACACGATATAAATTAAACATAATCGAGCTTATCAGAAAGAAACATTTGCATTCAATGTCCATTGATATTATATGGAAGTATGCATGGATTTTCAGGTGAATATCATTCAACGTTCTGCGTGGTATTTGCCAGGAAAGTAGTTGTTTTTTACCTGAGATCTACCTTTCTCTGGTTCAATTTTATATTGAATCCTTTATGTGAAGAAAACCGTTTAATTCGATTTTTTCTATTCATTCCACTTCACATGGCAATTATCTCTCAGTTAAAATATTGTTCAAAATTTTGTTATGAACTATATATTGTTGAAGGTTTCGTTCATTACGTAGCATTTCGTTGCAAAAATATTTGCAGAAGTTTGTATTCTAATACAGTCTTTGTCAGACGCTGAAGAAAAAATGCGCCCATTTTCCCCCTTTTCTAGAGAACATTGAAAAAGATGCACATTTAATTAGACTTTAGGAACTAAATATTCGAATGTTTTTTTATGTTATATACACTGCACGCCAGCAACGATGGAACGACCGATATTTCCGAAAAGTGGGAGCAAAATATGCCGAAATTCTCTAATTCAGAATAAGATAGATAGATAGATAGATAGATAGATAGATAGATAGATAGATATATACATTCATTTAAATAGGATATCCTAATATGCATACATAATTTCATATCATAAATTTACAAATACAATTTGATAAAAATCAGTTACTGAAACATAATTGTAATATATAGGTATTATCAAGAATCAAATATGGGATGCAATATAAAATGTGAATAATGAAGAGACAAATAATAAAATGACATTAGCTGGTAATAAAAATATAAAAATAAAAATATAAAAACATAAAAATATAAAGTGCCACAAAACAACTTATATTGATATAATGTATGATACCAATTTCGTTTTGAAGCAATATATCGTATTACATTGTTTTATTTCCTCTGGTAGTTGATTATATTCATTCAATCCTTTGAAAAATATAGATTTCATTGAACTCTTCAGCTTTGTCCTATTGATATGAAAATTATGTACGGACCCTGTATTATAGTTATGGAGTTCATTGTTGTATGTAACAAATTGATTGAAGTAATCAGGAAATATATTCCTTGTGATTTTAAAGAGAAATCAAGGTGGGTGTCGTCTCCATTATAGTGAGTTTTACAAAATTCAATTTGATTTCCAAATCCACGTGTATACACAATGAATAATGTTGATATTGTGGAATATCGTTTTCCAATGAGAGATAATTCGAGAGACAGTCATCAACTGACTGAAAGCGATCCATAAGATTACTCTCAGGGAATTAATTTGCCTCGATAGTAAAACAAATGGAGGGTAGAATTGTTGAGAATGCAATGAGGACAACATCAAAAGGTAATTACTGCTTGAATATTGGTTTTGTTGAAACATCAGCAATCATTTCTTCTGTTCCAATATGTTGAATATGAATGTAACCATCTTCCATTTTCTGCCTTACGAAATGATGACGAATATCAATGTGCTTGGTCCTTGCACGATAACCATCACTTGGGGCAAGATTTATTGCACTTTTATTGTCGCAATTTATTAGGATTGGCGGCTTAGAGTTGTTTGGCCATTTTCTTTCAAATTGATTTAACCAAATAGCCTCTTGCGTAGCTGAAGACAATGTCATTTACTCGGCTTCGGTTAACGATAACGCAACGGTATGCTGTCCCCTTTGATGAAGAAATGAATATAATGATAATAATAATCATATCTCTATTCAGTAAGCCATTTCACAACTAGAAAAAGGAATTAAGATTTTTTTAAATATACGTATACAAAAATGGGCCTATTGAGAAGAACTATATTCACTGTCATAATTCACGGAGATACAATGGAAGTGATTTTAAATATAGTCTGTCAAAATAAATAATTCACATTGAAGGAGAAAAATTTAAACATAAATAAATTCCAAAAAAATTAAATGAAAACAAGATTAGTGCACAATTGACAGACACACCAACCATAGTTGTTGAAACAAAACAACTAATTTTTCACTAACAAATAACTCAATATCTTAAAGTTCACATGTATTTTGTTATCAAGTAGTAACACTTTAATTTTATTTTCCATAGTACCTACTTATAGGAAAAATCCTGAGTTCAGAGGGTACCAATTCATTTCTTTACAGACAATATGAGAGAAAAACCGTTGGGAGGAATCTTTTTTTCTGATGTTCGGGTTGTGGACGTCAGTTAAGAATTTAATAAATTTCGAGAATAGCATACAACTAGTTAAGAAACGTCTTTTATCGACTGGAAGCCAGCCTAATCCGAGTCATTTGGCCGATACCTGTTGATACGCAGCCATTCTGTATTCGCTATAGTCGACTATTAACAAGATTGGCTATGCATGGACTATAAACTGCATCGCAATATTTTATATTATTTTTGAATCGAACATATCCTTGTTGCTATAAATCATTTTCATATTTGTATTTTTTTTATAAATTGATTGACATATTTTTCAAATCTTAATTCTGAGTCCATCTGTAAACCAATATTGTTGAAAACATCAATTGGGGTGAGCTTCACATCGTTGCTTTGAATATCCACATTTCGACAGAATTTTTGTTGAGTACATTGACTGCCAAATAAAATTACTTGTGACTTATCGGGAATGATTTCAAGGCAGAATTTTGTAGATATGTCACATAAGAAATAATAACATCCATAATGGTGTTGGCGAGTTAATTTTTCACCTCTAAGATTCTCTGAAAGATGAGGTATATAATGAAAATAGTAGAATACCTAATATTGACCATTAAGGTACCCCAGATACGACTTCTGATGGGTATTTCATCTTTGTATTTAACTTCCTGTGTTCTCTATTGCAGATAGATTTGCATTATATTTAGAGTATGTTCACTAAAGCAAAGGTTATGTAGTATTGCTAACAGTAGAATGTGATTGATTCTATCGGAAGCCTTACAGGACGAGAATTGTCAATTGATTTTTATCAGTTGCTGCAAGGATATCATCAACTACTGTTATATCCAGTGCATGATCACCTGTTATCTATATCTGTTATCTATATCACTCGCCCAATCACAGTCACAGTATGCAATTATTCCCTGTTAAAATTATGTTGTCTCTCTCAGAAGATATTGCATTCATTGATTTGCATTATAATTTAAAACTAAAATTCGCCATATGATTATCCTGTTATTTGTCAACTAGTATTTTTGTTAGTCACTTGAGCCACAGAATATTCTCATGAGAGCTCTGGTTCTTATACTCAAATACAATCCATTATATTTCGTTAATAACCTCAAATCTCTGTTTAATTTTTTTTTAATGAGAGAGAAAAAAATTATTGGGTTGAATGTTACAGTTCTTCGTCTATTAGAAAATAGACTCCACTCTCAATATAAGTCTAGGTGGAAGTATTTTTTCGATTGCGATTTTCAGGCAAATAATGAATTTTGTATTTTGACTTGATCATGAGTTGAATTTAATTTTGGTAACAGCTTGGCCAACATCAGTTTACGTTGACAATAACAACAATCAGGTGCTCAAAGTAAGCTTAATTCAATGAATAATTAAAAGCTTTTTAATGACAGGGTATTTTTACTGCCTCGTCAGAAAAAGTGGACTTTTTCTGCCTAAGCAGAAAAAGTTCGTTGCTATGCAACGTTCCAGGTAATAATTTAAATCAAACTGGTAATTAAAAGTGACAATGACATTAGGTAAACACAAAATGATGGAGTTTTAAATAAAAAAATACACAAAACTGGTTTCATTGCATTACAACTACAAACTACAACAGGAAATGTTCACTTATTAGAAATATTTATCGTGAATTGTTACTTTTGTTAAAATAATCTAATTATTTGGATATTGATAATGAAACGCAATTAATAAATATAAAAAAAAAAACGATTTTGCGTGAAGTTAGAACAAATTTCGAGAAAAAATTATATGTTTCACACGACAGAAACGCAGATATAATGTGTTGGCTGGTTTCCTTGGTATGAAACACCAGCCACGGTAGAACAAATAACTATTTTCATAAATAATGAGGCATATTACAATATTGAGTTGATAAAATACGTCGACCTAGAGAATCAAGGTAATCACAATATTTTCAATGTATCAACGGATTGCGAATATCTCGTCTAGACGACCTGATATACTGAATGTTCCAAAATGCTAAGACCTAATTCAATAGAATTGATTTCAGTTTACTTGATATTTCACCGTTCGGGTCATAACACGATATGAAAAATATGACCAGTAATTCTTATTCCATGATTGCCACTTCTCATTCCATCTGAATGAATATAATGTTTGAAATTGGTCGTGGAACTAGGATAAATATCAAAACACTCTCAAAAAGTTGGTATTTGTTTTGTGTATGAAACAAACTCGACTAGATATTGTTTCTTTCGCCGTTCTAGAAGTATTCTGTAATTTTTTAATTATTCTCTTTGATTTTTCTATAAAAATTACTTCTGATTCGTTTCACGATATGCGGTAATCAATTTCTATAATTTGAATCCTCAATTTCCAGTTCATGATTTGACGCATTATTCAAAGGATTCTAATACATTTAATCCTTTTTGTTGATTGATTGTATAGTACCAGCCATTACCAAACGATCTCTGTTTTTGTATCTTTGATTTTTATAATAGATTCCTGAATTGTATTGTCAATTACGTCGAGAAAATTATTGTTATGACCTGGGACAGTTGTAGAATTTAAAAACCCCACAACATACTAGCCATTGATAATACAGTCATCATCCGGTATATTCGTCGATTGAGAGCGGATTCGTTCAATTTGCGTACTTGACTAATCTCAATTCCTACTCAGAAAAAGAAAGCACCAATAAATTAAAATAGTATATTAATTAATTAATGATTTCACCAAAGGTAATAATTTCCATAATAATGTGCAACTTATTCTAAATCAATAATAATGCTCACATAAATCAATTTCAATTGCTTTTCAGTCATTCTCCAAATCATTCCCATTATTATGAAATGTCTAAATTATAGCAATATCTTGTTACTCTTGCTCTATAGTTAGCAAAGAATACATA